>PVJX010024959.1:0-17031 GCA_004027295.1 Dolichotis patagonum | reverse complement strand
GTGTAGCTCAGGGACAGAGCACTCTTTTAACATATTCAAGGTCCTTGTTTGATCTCGAGCACCACCAAAAATACACAGTACACACCTACACACATGCATACATACATACATATTACTACAAACTTCCGTATGGCCTAGTATTTTTGTTTGTTTTTTGTTTTCTGAGACAAGGTCTCACTATGTAGTTCAGACTGGCCTTGAACACAGCGATCTGCCTGCCTCAGCTTCCAGAGTGCTGGGATAACAGGTGTGAACTATCACACCCAGCTTGGCCTAGCACGTCTACCCCTAGGTTTATGCCTCAAAGAATCGAAAACATGTGTTCACAAAACTGTGTACATGGATGTTCACAGCAGTACCACTTAGCGGCAGCCCAAAGCGGGGAAACCACCACAGGTGGTGCAGCTGGTGAGTGCAGAGTAATCGCGCTGTGTCCAGACGACGGCTGCTCGGCACACGGAGGCAGGAAGGGCCGCTTCGTGCCACGGCCTGGAGGAGCCTTGAAAACATATGTGCCCTCCACAGACACAGCGGGGACAGCTGTCACTCAGTTCTTACCCCTGTGCTGCCATTTACCACTCAGGTCCCAACCAGTGGCGCCAGTGTCTGCCTCCTGCCCCTGCTGTCTATGCTGAGTGGCGATGTGGAGACCGGTCACGGGCTCTGGCTGCCATCTGCATAGCACAAGGCTTTGATGCCTGTCACATCCCTGCGGCTCCTTTAGTAGGGACCTGGGCATCCTGGAGGTGCTCAACAAAGACCCAACATGTTGGCCTGGCCGAGCAGAAGCTTCAGGAGTGGCCAGGCCTGGGAGAGACGCCGTGCAGGACAGCATCACGTGCTCTCACACCTTGCCGAGTCCAAGTTCCTCGCTCCTGAGGTGCAGCCCCTCTGCTCAGGTTGCGTGCGTGTGTGTGTGTGTGTGTGTGTGTGTGTATAAGGCAGTAGTTTCATCCTGAGGTCCCTACTCAAAGGATGCAGAAGCTGGATGTGGCAGTGCTTATCTACACAGTAATTCCAGCACTCTGGAAGGCTGAGGCAGGAGAATTCCAAATTTGAGTCCAATCTGGGCAATTTAGCAAAACTCAGTCTAAAAATTTTTTTCTTTTCGTTTTTTTTTAAAGACTGGGGAATGCATTTTAGTGAAAAGACCTTAAGTTCAATTCCCAGTACTGGGATGGGGAGGGAGAGAGATACAAGAGCTGCGGGCTGAGAGGCTGTGGGCCTACAGAGCAGCCTCTGAGGGACGCGGTGATGATGTTTAGGAAGAAAGAGTCCTGGGCCTTCACTACAAGGGTCAGGGTTCCCCTCCCCACGAAATCAGCATTTAGCCCAGTGCAGGGGGTGGAGGCCTCCCCCCAGCTGGAGGGGTCACCAGGAATTCTGTGTTTCATCAAATACTGGCGGGCCACAGGGTTTTATTTGAAAATAATTTTAATTAGCCGGAAAGTAGGAGTTTAATAAATGGAAAACAGAACTTTCCAAGGCCACAGCTGGGAAACACTCACTTTTTAAAAAATTCTGCCTAGCTTCCCAGGCCAGCTCAGCACCCTGGCACGAGGGCCTGACTGCCAGAGGAATCCACAAGGAAAACAAAGCTTATTTTTAGAGAAATATTTTAAACTTGGTTTCGGCAAGCTCAGGAGTTTTCTTGACTGTCTCGGGTCCTGAATATCTTTCCCTCTGCTTCAGAGCTGCCTCTGTGGGTACAAGAACTCCTATCTGTCGAGGCTATTTCTGCCCAGATGAAAATAAAAGAGCCCTACTGCCCCCCCCCCATTGGTTTCTAAAACTGTCCCTTTGGACTGAGTGCCACAAGAGGCCTGTCCTTGGCAGGTGTGTCCTGCAAAGAAGGTGAGTCCGGGGACCCCAGGGGCCTGGGTGCCTGGCTACCCTCCTGCCCTGCCACCACCCAGCAGGAAGTGGGTGGCAGCCTGACTGTCATTTCCGGGTTTTGAAAGCCGTTTTCAAATTGAAGGAGGCCTGCTGAGGACTGCTTTCCCTCTGTAGGCGGGGGTAACACCCGCCTCCCAAACCCACACACACACACACACACACACACACACACATACACACGCACATGCACGCACATATCCCTACCCAAGCACAGAGCCCTAACCTCAGCCCCTCTGCCAGAACTGCCCCTGCTCCACCCCCACCCCACAGCAGCAGCCGCGCATGCGCACATCCAGCCCGCACCGGCAGCACTCTGGAACGTGCAAGCCAGCCCACACCTGCAGCCCCCACATCACAGCAGACACACCTACCCAGATCCAAACTCACAGAAACAGCCACACCCCAAAGATCCACATACCTCCCCACGCGGACACCCACACTCACAGGCGGGGCAGACCCGCACCCCTCAGCCTCACATCCCGTGCAGAAGCACAGACGCACACACCGACGCCTCCCGACTGCATCGCACACGGCAGTGCACCAACCCACGCCCTGCAACATCTGCACATCCACGGGGGCAGACGGGACAGAAACACACACACAAATGCTCCTTCCACACCAGGGCTCCACGGACCTACCTCCATGCACACGTAAATGCGACCACAGACATGTGCACACACATACTTTCAAGTCCAGCCTGCTGTCTGCAGAGGTGGAAGGAGGGGTCAGTGGCTTCTTGCTTTTGGCCCCTCTGGGCCCTCTCCCTTTCCCCCGTCCCTTCCTGCCCTAGCCAGGGGCACTCGGCTGGAACTGCCCTCAGTGGCCATAGCTTTGCCTGTTCCTTGGAAGAGTGGACAAGAGATAGTAAATACAGTGAAATGAGGTAGCAGCGGGGAAAGGGGCTGTGAGTCCCTGTTGCGAGCTAAGCCTGACTGGCCGCTGCCCAGCAGTTGATCAGCTTCTCAGTCCATGCAGACCCAACTTCCGGTTTCAAGAACGTTGGGTAAGAGTCACATCTGCCCTCGATTATCACGCAAAGCAAACCCGGAGGATAGTGGGTGCCCGGGGACATTTCCCTTTCAAGGCTCAGTGGGCTTCCTCCCTGTACATGTCTAACCTGGAGTTTTCTGAGACCCCAGGCAGATTTGAACAGTGAGCATCTTAGTGCTGGGTCAGCCTTGGCAGCCAGGAGCCACACCTGCTTGTCTTTCTTGCATCAGGGCCCTGCCGGGCCTGGCTTTGTCAGCTGGATTCTGAGCTGCTGCGTGGTTCATGGTCCTTCATCGAGTCCCATGGCCAGTGCAAGGCTGTGGCCTAGTAGATGGAGACACACATCCTTTCTCGGGAATAAGTTAGAAGGTGATGTATATAGACTGGGCTGCTTAGAAAAACACCTTGGCCTTCACATAGGCTGTGGAAATGATACTAGGGTGACCTTTCAGCCCAATTACAATTATGTTCTGGGGTCATTTTCACAACTGATCATGGAAAGATTTTTTTTTTTTTTGTCTTTTTGAGACAGGGTCTCGCTATGCAGTTCAGAATGCCCTCCAACTCTCAGTGATCCTCTTGCCTCAGCTTCCTGAGTGCTAAAACTACAGGTGTGCACCGAAGAATTGCTTCTTGAGTTGGACATTGTTGTACACAACTGTAAATCCCAGCACTCTGGAAGGCTGAGCCAGGAGGATTGTAAGTCTGAACCTAGACTGGCCAATTTTGTGACTTTGAATGATCCTGTCTCAAAATAAAAAATTGAAAATGCGCTGGAGGTATAGTTCACTGTGAAGGCTCTGGGTTCAAACCTCAGTGCTGAAAAAAATCGCTCCTGGACTTAGTCTTAGAGCCAGTGAGTGTTAGGTTTCTCTCCCTTGCATGTCTTAGGAGCTTACTTGCAAGTTTTACTTCTATTTCTTGATTTTACAAGAAAACTGTCCTAAGGTTGATCCAGTACTGAGAGCTGTGTGCTGTTAATTCCAGCCAGAAGCACAATGACCTGGTTGCCTCCACTGATGTGCGGTGGAGGAAACTTCTGAATGGTCCCCTAGCTTTCCCCGCTCCACTGGGTCTAAAATACACACTTCAGATCCTAGCAGTTGGGCTGTCAAACAGAGCAGTTTTTAAAAAATGAATGTGGCTTACCCCATAAATAAGTCAAACATTCCAGCTGATCAAGAATACTTGTCAAAAAAAAAAGTACTTGTTTAGAAAAATAAGTTTGGGAACGAAGTGGAAACAAGACCTTTGAAATGCAGTGTGGCCTAAATAGCACCGTATTTTAGACATTTCCCCCCATTTCACATTCTGTATGGTGGGGAGGCCAAGGAGCCTGCTGGGTCTTCACCCAGCTCCGGCCCTCCCTGGCCCTCCCTGGCCTCGGGCTTCCCCTCCCTACCCTTGCCCCAGAGGCCCAGCATCTGGGAAAACTTTGAAACTGCTCCCCAGCCCCTCTGGCAGGGCGCGCCAAGCACCAAAACGCTCCAGTGAGCACCGGCGCCATCATCGCTAAGCCATCAGCGCTAACGCGAAACAGCTGCCCAGCCCCGGAGCGGCCACCAGTCGTCCCCACCCCTCTCGGCTCAGCTGTGAGTCACAGAAGACCCTGGCTAAAGCAGGGCCCACGAGAGAGGTCCCAAGGCTGACATAGCCCAGCTGTTGTCGATAAGAAAGCAAAACTATTGCTAAATCTCTTACCTCCTGTGGAAAGAGCGTCTCCGTGTGTGTGTGTGTGAATAAAAGAAACATGCATTGATTTATGAACCAGATTTTTAAATTGAAAAGGAAAACAGCAGAGTCACCATAGTGAGTTTGTCCAACCATTTTGGGAACCAGCGCGAAAATCCATACTTTTTGGAGGCATGGGTTGAATTTGCTTTCTGGCCTCTGAAGCCCAGACACTAATTCCTTTTGCATAAATAACTGGTGTGTGCTCATCCCCAGAGGAAGCTGTGTGTGTAAACAAGCATCATCCAGATAGAAATTTAACCTGCCTAATCTTCCTTCCTGTCCTCTCCTAACAAGGACACAACCTGGCTTTCCAAAGTCCACGTAAAACGCCAGTCCGAGGCCTCTATCTCCACTTGTAGCTTGGTACTTCCAGGGCCCTGCAGGAAGCAGCCCGGAGAAAAATTGGACCTTCAGCTGCCACTGTTGGCCACATGACCCACTAGGGTGACTCACAGGCTGGCCACACCCCTAGAGGTCTCCAGCCTGCTGCCAGTCTCCCTACACTGGGATGCATCTTATTACCAACCGAAACAGCTGATGCCCTTTAGTCTCAAGAATCACTTTCTTTCAGCTAAAAGTACCTGCCATCAAGCAACTACAGGTAAGGCATCCTATTCCCACCCCTCCAAGGCCTCAGGAAGCTAGGAGCATAGACATTTTTCTTTTTTAGTACTGGGGATCAAACTCATGATCTCATGCTTGCCAGGCAGGCACTTATGCCGCTGAGCTAAATAAATCCCCAGCCCTGAGCATAGACATTTTGATTGGAAAAAAAATTCACTCTTACACATTGCCTTTTTTTCTTCCCAAAGTTTTATTGGGGGAAAACTACAAAACATTTACAGTACAATGTTTACAGTCACAATTTGTAGTGAACTGATTCCCCAAATATATTACAACTCAAGTTGACTTATCTTGTTACATTCAAAAACCTACTTCTGTCAAAGTAGTCCAGAGAGTACATAGTGCTCCAACTGTACCTACAAACTACACTACTGCTCATTCATCTGCTGTCCAGGAAAGCTCGACACATTCCTGCCTTTCTACACGGGAAAAAAATAGTACAAGTTTTAGCATTTTCGGTGATTAAACAAGGCATATTCATGTACTATATACCATTTCAACACTAAGAGGTGGCCTCTTCACTTTGTAGCATTAAAAAAGTGGTAAAAATCTTTTCCTTTTGTGCAGCTGAACCCATCCTACATTCAAATTCTCTCAAGCACTAATAAAATACTTATTTGGTTGAGGAAGATTAAGGCAAGTTTGGGCCCTTCTGAAGGCACTGTGAGACTACCCCCCATTACTTATTGCTACATGTCTTTATACTCAAGAGTATGTCACAGTAGAGCTGGTGGAATCAGCAAAAAAAATTTCTTTGCTAGTTTATCAAAGTTGGAATTAGCAAAATATGCCACATATAAGCCTGATTGCAATGTGGTCTTTTTTTTTCCTCTAAAGGTGGATGGGCTACAACCATTATACATTCTAAGAAAACTCAGATATCTGTCAAACTATTTCCACAGCATCGAGATAGATTTCTGTAAAGAAATCATGAAATCTTTCGCAATTTACGTAAACAAGGAAAGAAATTAATGAAATAAATATTACATACAATCTCTTAAATTAAGATTTTTACTCATTTACAATAAAATAACCAAGTGAAGTTACAAAAGGCATATATTACTGTGAAAAGAACATACACTCCACATTTTGCCGATTAATAATGGCAATCATAATTTAACATAAAAGAATATATATCTATTGCTTCTCATACTTGATAAATACAGTATGAACAAAAATTTCAAATGTATACTTTTCACAAGATAATAAATAAGTTAAATAGTTTTCTCATATTTCGAGTTGTGGTGCAGTGGTGCGAATCAACTCAAAAACAGCTAAAAATTCAGCAGTTATTTCCCAACAATTACAGACTAAGCACTGCCCAAGGCTTCCAGAGAGCAGACAAATGGTTTTAAACTAAACATCCACTAAGTGGTAGTAATGAAACCAGTAACCAGTACAGACTTTGGAATGAATGGGTTTTCCCCAGACACAGAACTTTGTTAAGAAACAAAACAAACCTAAGGGTGGAGGACTGCTATCAAGGCATATTCTCGGCAGAATATTGGGTTCTAAAAGCTTATAGTTCAGCAAGGTGGGGGCTGGCTGGTTTGTTTACACTGGTATGAGACAAATAATTAGGAACTTCCAGATTGAGTTCCACATCTGGACTGTAACTAATGCTTCTTCAAGTGTAGAGATGGAATGGTGGCTGTAGCTGCTGGTGCTGGGCTGATTTTTCCTGGAGTCCCAAACTCATCGGGAAACCTAAAAGTTTAAGTGTTTGGGTTTTTTCCTTTTTGTTCTATTCGCATCACAACTGCCCTGTTGTGAATATTTTGTTCATCAATACAAAAAGTTCGTTGGCTTTTTTTGTTTTGCTCAACAAGAATGAAAACTTGTAATAAAAAAAAATAAAAAAAACAAGAAAAAAAAAACGAAAGAGGAAGGGGCGGGGCCCCTCCCAGCACAGAGTTCGAGTCCAAGTGCTCGGGGGGTGGGGGGACTCTCGCTTGGTCTCTCGAGAGCTGGACTCCCCCACCCAAGCAGGAGCGCTGGGGAGGGGGCGTTAGCCCAGCCCGCCTTTCTCCCCCTTCCTCTTCCTCGCTGGCGCCCCCTTGCCTCAGTCATCGGAGATGGAGAGGCGGCTGAAGATGGGCAGGCGGCGGCCAGGGTCGAGGCTAGGGGACTCGGAGCCGCTGAGGCTGCCAGAGCTCAGCGAGCCGCTCAGGTAGCTGTCTCGGTCCGACAGCGAGTCAGGGGGGCTGGGGGGCGCGTCGAACACAGGTGACTCGGAGAGGCGGCGCGGCAGCGGGAAGCCAAAGGGCGGAGAGGGCGGCGCGGCGGCGGCGGGGGGCGCCGCGGGGCCGGGCGGCTGCTGGCTGCGGTAGTAGGCGGCGGCGGCCGCGAAGCTGTGGGTCTGCAGGGCCAGCGGCGCGATCAGGCTGCCCAGCTCGGGCCCGAAGGCGAAGGCGTTGTTGGCGCAGGCGGCTGCTGCGCAGGCCGCGCACGGGGCTCCGGGAGCCAGCAGGTCCTCGGCGCCCCCGGGGCCGTAGAGGAGCGCGGCCGCAGCCGAGGCCGAGGCGCAGCACGTCGGGGCGCCCGACGGCGTGGAGGCGGATGAGCAGGAGGAGGCGGACGAGGAGCAGGACGAGGCCGACGAGCAGGAGGGCGGCGGCGGCGTGCGCGACGTGGGGCTGTCGAGCAGCAGCGGCGACTCCAGGCCGCCCGGGGGCTGGTGGTGGCCCGTCGGGAAGCCCGAGAAGCTGAGACTGTGGTGCAGCTTGGGGCGAGGCTCCCGGGGGAAGCCCAGGGACAGCGCGTCGCGGGCGCCCAGACTGCCGCGCGGGTCCCCCGCCCCCGAGGCGCCCCCAGACCCGGACGGCGCCGGCCGCCGCTCGTCTGCGTTGTGGATGAAGTGGCAGCGTGGCCCGTAGGGGCAGAAGCCGATGGTGTGGAAGGTGCGGCACAGCTCCGTCTTGTACTTGGGATGCCGGGTGAGGCTGCGCAGCTCGTGGAAGCCGTGCGCGAACTGGCACTTCTCGCCGTACTTGCACGTGCCGTTCTCCTCGAAGGGCCGGCACAGCTCGGTCTTGTAGCGCGTGGAGTTGATCTGCGAGCCGCCGCCCTTCTGCTGCTGCAGGTGCAGGAGGTGCTGACTCCGCTCGCCGTTCTCACTGAACGAGCGGTCCCGGAACTTATTTTCCTTGTTGAGCAGCGCCGTGCTGCCGCCCCCAGAAGGCGGCTCCTTGAGGGGTGCATAGGGGCCCGCGCCTCCCGCCGCGGCGCCCGCGAATTTGGGCGAGCAGCTGCCGGGGCTGGGCGCGGGCTGGGCGAGCGCGTGCAGGTTGCTGGCCGAGTGCCGTCGGAGGAAGCCCGGCGCGAAGGTCGAGCTGGGGGCTGTGGCCACGGGTGTCCCCACTGCCTTCTTGTCCAGCATGGTGTTCAGATTTAGGTTGGCCAGGGACTTCTCCGTCTGCCAAAAGGAGGAGAGCCGGGAGTAGATGAAAATCAGGAGAGGAGGGGAAGAGCAGTGGGTCAACTTTCCAGCTGATTTTATCCTTCACTTTTTTGCTGATTTCAAACTAGCTTCCACCAATGCACGCGCAAGAGCAGCAAGTTCGCGTTGGGAGGGGCGGGAGAGCGGAGGGCGCCCACCGGGCCGCGCAGGTTCCGACCCCGAGATCCGCGGCCTGGGCCCGGAGAGGGCGGCGCGCACTGCCCGGGAAGCCCGGGGCAGCGTGGCCGTGGTCGGCTCCGGAGAAACTCACCAGCTACGGCAGCTCCCTCCTTCCCTTCCGCCCTCCCCGCCCACTAGGCGCTAGCACACACTACTGCAAACTCCAGGGTTATTTCCCGGCCCGAAAAGTCAAAGAGGGAGGGGTCCCTCCAAATCGAGGGCAGAAAGCTGTCTGGAGGCTCGAAGGGCTCCTGCCGGCCCGCCTTTCTGCCCCCTGCTCCCCCGCCTACCTTGTACAAGAAATCGAAGTCGTAGAAGGCCGACAGAAGTGTGGTCGACATGTTTCTGGGTCCTGTAATGGGTCAGGCTGCAGGTAGGGAGGTTGGGAGGAGCCCGTGGGGCGGCGCGGCGGAGCCCGAGCCACGACGAATAACGGGCGAGGGACGGGGAGGGAACGAAAGTTTGCTGAGGGGTGAGCACAGCGAGCTGGAAGCAGCGTGGATCGGGCAGAGGGGGCCCTGGAGTGCGGAGCGGGGGGAGGAGGAGAAGAAGCGACGAGCGCTCTCGGGCGCCCCGGGGTGCCGGCCCGGCCCGCCCCCCCGCGCGGAGCCGACGGCAGCTCGCGGACTGCTGGAACTCCGCGGGCCGCGAGCGCGCGCCCTATATAAGAGGCCAGCGCAAGCAAAGGCTGGGCTAGCGCTGGGGGCGGGGACACAACGCTGACCCCGCTGGGGTCTCCAGGCAACGCCGCCCGCCGACTAGCGGACGTCAGACGCCGTCCGGGCCTCCCATTGGTCGCCGCCAATTTTTTTCCCTCGGGGGAGGGGGTGGAGAGGCCTCGGGGCGGGGCTGGCTGCCCGGCCGCCCGGGCAGCGTGGAGAGCTGGGCCGGGTGGTGGTGTTGGGTGGTGGCGGGAAGGGTGCGCCTTCCTCTGCCTGTGGGGCTACGGTATTGGAAAGCCCCGCCGAGTTCAGCGAGGCCAGGGTTCTGCAACCCTGGACTTGTCTTTCCTCGCCTGATCCTGCCAGGCGGACAGGCGCAGCTTGTATCTGCCACCCTCGGTTTTGTGCTGGGCGCGGGAATTTGCAAAATGCAAGCATATCGCAACCGTCCGCGTGGCTGGGCCGGTTGGCAAAGGGTGATCCGACCGGACGTAGGCTGAGGCTCCGGCCGGGTTGCACGTGGAGGCGCGGTGGGGGCGGCGGCGGCCTCGCGGGCCGCAGTCTCCCTGGGGGAGTCCAGGCCGTGTCTCCGCCCCCCTCCCCGCCCAGGCTCGGTAAACAGGGCTCCCGCGCCCCGGCCTGCCGGGTAGGGCCGAGTGTCTGAGGACAAGGCGCTGGCTTTGCTAATCACATCACAAGACCTTGAGCCCGGGCCAAAGGCGCGGAGTGGCGCGGGGCGTCCGGGGCGGGGGAGCCGACCGGGTGAACGAAAGGGAAGCGGGGAGTGCTGCGCAGGCATGGGAGCGACTTCCTCCAGTCTGTGTGTGCTGATCGGCTGGGCTTCTCCAGTCCTCCTGGGGTTGAGGTGCAGCTGGGCCAAGGCTTGCCGCCTAGCGCAGCTTTACCCTGTGGCACCCCCTAGGCCCTGGCCACGGGGGAGGGGACTGTGCCCCGTTTCTCTTGGTGCTGGCTGCAGGATCCTGTTGAGGCTTACCAGCGTCCCAGCCGGGGAACCCCCCCCCCCCTTGTGTTGCATACGGGTCCCACACTCCGACTGCTTGCCCTGGGATATTCACTTTGTTAACTTGTGCCGGCCTTGCGTCTGGGGACGGGGCAGACACCCCCACCTAGCGCCCAGTAAGGCTAAAGCCTTGGACAGTCCCACTCGCAGCTGAATCAGTACTGGCTGCCAAAATACTGGAAACCAGCCTATGATTTCACCCAGCTGGCAGCGCAGGCCGCCTAAACGGGAAAGTCCAGGACCTGCCAGGGAAGGACGCTTGACCCACACAGCCTTCTCACACGGATCTTGCTCGGTCTGCCTGCACCCAGCCCTTCAGGGATGACTGATTCCCTCTGTTAACAGGGAAGGGCAGGAGGTAAGCGGTGGCTGGGAAGTCGCCCTGAAGGCCACTGCTGTATTCATTCCCCGAATGCCCAGGGCAGGGTTGGGAGGACATCAGGGTCAGCAGTGTAGGGCTGGAGTTCAGGCCCTGCCCCTGACAAGTCACGTGATCTGGAGCAAATCGCAAACACAATCACTTTTGGTACCTGGGTTTCCTTACTTGTAAAAAATAGAGAAGATAACATTCTTGCTTTACTCATCCCACACCTTTATCAAGGTCCAAATGAGATATCCAGAGGTGTTTAAATGATAAGTACAAACCACCATATACATAACAACTTAACAAATTCTAATGGAGAAAGCCAGGCTTCTGGGTTATGGCCAGATGGGGAGGTTCACAGGCCCAACATTACAGGGTCAGGGGCCACCCAAATCTTGGACCCTGGAGAGCTTAGACACCAAGAATAGCTAGCGACTGCTTCACTCTTCCCACCTGCTCTGCTGTGGCCCCTAGACAGGGCTGAGCAGCTATGGCTAACACTGTTTTGTTTCTTGAAGTGGCCCCAAACATGAGAGTATGAGGTCCTGAGAGGATGATCTTTGAGGTTTCTCTGAAGAATTCATCAAGAAAGTGTGAAGCAGTCGTTTCCCCAACCAGTGGTAGCAGGTTAGTAGCAAGATTGCAGATACAAAACCGGTAGAAACATCTGTTTCTCCTGCCCTCCAAATCGGGCAATCCCACTCCACAGTGGTGAGAACATTCACTTTATAGATGGTAGAAGGATCCTGGAGATAGTATGCAAACATGTTCTGGTACAGGCTTTGGTACAGAGTATCTGCTAGTGTAGTGTTTTTATTATGTAACTGCTTTAAGTAAAGAAAAAGGGAATGCTGGTCTTTTCCATTGGGCTGAGCTTTGTTGGAGTCAGTTCACAATTAGTCTCCTTTGGTTATCACCACGTCACACACCAGTGCCTGCCTTCTCCCCAGTTAGGTCTTAGAACAAAACAGACATGTCGGGCTGGCAACTTTCCATCAGGTGTGGACTACACAGATGCTTAACTAGGTAATTAATTCAGGATCACAAAAACCACATTTGGGGCTGAAAGGTTGCAAAATTGCCCAGAGAATTTTCTGTTCTCTTTAGGATGAAACTAAGGACACTAAGTTAACTTCTTTCCCCCTCTTCCTGCAGATCCTTTTTTCTGTATGTCCAGCATGGCCACATTTTTAGTATTAGGTCACTTTCTCTCAGACAAATTACATTTGAAATTTCAGCTTTTCTGCAGTAGGGAATGGCCATATCAAACTCTCCTCTAACCTGTGCCTTCATTCAAACAATGTAACTTTTAAGTGACTACTCACCAAGAAGTACTTGAAAATATCTATATATTCTACAAGTTTACTATGGCTGAAAGGTCCTTTTCAGATAACTAGGATCAAAAAAACGAACGTGGATGACTATCATCCAAGCTATGAATTTCAATATTCTGTGGGTAACACTCTTGAGGCTACCACGTTAATTAAAAACGGTAAGTCGGGCCGGGGATTTAGCTCAGTGGCTTAAGCGCCTGCCTGGCAAGTGTGAGGTTGTGAGTTCGATCCCCGGTACCAAAAAAACCCCAAACAAACAACAAAAAAAACCCCAACCGCTAAGTCCATGAATTACAAGACCAGCAAAACATATGCAAGAGCGCCACCTGCTGGCTATCTAAGGAAGGCTGGGCTGGGTTTGGAAGTGGCAGAAAATTTCTAGATTGAATCACTGAATTGGATAAATTTATTTAATGGCATCTTAAATAGGAATCTTCTTGTTACTGTCACCAAGAACATCACGTTAAACAGTGTAGGGATCAAATGAATCACTTGTTCTGGCTCTTTCTCCAGGTTCCTTTTAACAGCCAAGAGTATATGCTTCACTGGGTGGTAGAATCCTTCTTAGCTTTAGCACCTATTTTTGAGGGAGACAGGAGCAACTCTCCAGGGGGCTTTTAATAATTAGGATGGGATGTGTAGGCCACCACAGGACTTACAGATGCAGACAATAAAAATAAATTATTTGCATGATGAGGTTGACCCTTACTTCATTCTCCCAGGACTCAACATTTGGAACGTATTTCTGCTTTGCTAAGAGGGAATAAAATTTAAAAATCTGACCAAATGGGCTGTGTGCCAACTAATCCAGCCTCTCCATATAACTCAAAACAAAACAAAACAAACATCATCATCATCAACAACAAATGAGACGTGTGTGTGAAAACCCATTTCTGTGTAGTGAGTGGAAGGGTAACCAGGCCTGCAGGTGGCCTGCACCTGGGAACAGAGTAACTATTCACCATGGTGGCCTCACTTCCTACAGTAGCTGCAATAAACCTGGCTGCCTTGAATGAATGAACTGGAGACAAATCCCTTAGTATGAAGTGACAGAAGCCTAGGCTCACAGTAGCAGGGAAGGCACGAGGGGAAAGATTTTGAATTTATGTTTGAAAGTGCCTTACAGATTTAGTGGCGGAATAGCCCCCCCCCTTCTTCCAGGTGGTGCTTCAGTTCTTCAGTTCTGGATAATTGAGTGACTTGCTTCTGCAGGGGTTCTGAGGTGCTGAGAATAGGGGCTGCTGTTTTTCCCTCCAGAAAGGCCAGCAGCCTTAGGCCAGCCAAAGTCCTTTCCTCCTGAATGCACAGTCTTGTGAACTCTACTGTCTTCAAAAACTCAGCAGTAGGTGGCAGCTCTCTGAAGAGCTGAGAAAGGAGGTGCTGCTGCTCCGACACAGTCCTCTGCAGGTGACCTAGCCTCTCAGAGCTGCGGGGACGCCAGCCCGACCTGCAGAGGAGATGCAGGAGTTGCCGGTAGAGGTGTTTCACGAAGGTCAGGGTCTCTGCCCAAAAGTTGACTTCTGCTTTTTCAAACAGGTAGTCGTCCTCTCCCTACATCAAATGAAAAGGCCTGAAATTAACCTTGAGACCTGAGAAGCCTCAGGCCGACTCAATGCAAGAGGCGTGTCCCCTCCCCCACCCAGCCCAGGGCCCACTTCCGCCTGTCAGCACCCAGCAACCTTGAAGGTCACTTTCTATTTTCACTCCTTGTACTTCTCCATCAGAGAGGAATTTCCCCCCAGACTTAGCATGACCTTCGATAAAGATGTACTCATAGTTCAAAGCCAAGGTATTTGGGGGACTGATGTTGAAAAGGGGACCTTGAGAAGGGAGTGGGCTCTGGACCTTAAGGTGAATCCAGAAATCAAATAGGCTGGAAGGGAAATCTCAGATATGGACTGAAGATCAAGGAATCACCAAACGTCAGACACTGGCCTCTGACAACGGGACCCAATTTCTAGAGTGCTGTGGATCTTCAAGGTCATTTTATCACCAAGTCGTTATCATGGCTCCTTATTTCCTGTAAACAGGCTGCTTTCTGAACTCTTGGCTTGCCAGAAATGCCAAGCCAGCAGGCCCAGGAGGCCATGAATTTCTGTTCTCAGCTTTTGTTGCTTGTCTTGGTCTTCGATTTTGCTGTCTGCTCCCTCTGGAGGTGAAAAACTTTTTCGGCCAGCAAGTTCCCTGAAAAGACTCTCATCTCTGGAAATGCTTCACCCTCAGATCTAACTGTGGGGAGCCTCACAATAACTCCAAGGCCAATTAATAAGCATTCTTCGTAATTACACTCTTTTTTTGTTTTTGTCTTTGTTTTTTTGAGACAGGGTCTTGCTACGTAGTTGAGGCTGGCCTTGAACTCATTGTGTAGCCCAGGCTGGCCTCAAATTCATAGTGATCCTCTTGCCTCAGCCTCCCAGGTGCTGAGATTACACTTTTGATATCTAAGGAGCTTTCTTCAGAGGTCCCTCCCCAGGTGACTTGAAGGCTTGCCACTGGAACCCCCAAAAGTAAGCATGAGGGCTTCCCCAGTGCTCACAGCAGAACCCAGCAGGCAGTTCTCCAGATGAGTCTCTGCTCTGCAGCCAGGCTTCCAGAAGCATGCTTCTAGCAGATGAGCTTGGCCAGTGAGCACTGTAGCACCCTGGCTGCCTCCCAGCACCCTAACTCCATGGATTACCTGATATGCACTCTCCACAGAGCCCACGAGGTCATCGCCCTCTCCCACCAGCCACTCCAGCAGGATGGGCAACCCAGCGTCCAGCTGGTGCCATTGCTGGAGCAGGTCACACAGGACAGCCAAGGTTAGGGCCAGAGCAATGGAGGCATCCACTTGGCAGAAGGCGAATTCTGCAGAGACAGGAGAGGGGCAAGCAATGAATACACTTCTTGGGGGAATCCCCCGCCACCAGCTCACTGAAGGCCAGGCATCCCCTTCTATGTCCTGCTGTCTTCAGTGCTAGAATGAGTCATATGCCTGAACCTACCACTGTCTTTCCAGTGTGAGCAGCAGCAGCCCCAACTGTGGGAGTAGACAGTTCTCCCCGCTTCAGTGAAACTGGAATGATCAAGACCACCCCTCCCCTATGCGGTGCCTCCTCCACGGGGCCTAGGTCCACTGGTGTCCTTTTGGCTGGGTACCTGTTTCATCTCCATCATCTTGGAGCAGGGAGGCATGCTTTTCCTCAACGGGCCACAAAGTGCTTATTTCAAACTGTGTGGGTCCTAAGTCCCTGTCACAACTACTAAACTCTGCAGATAGTAACCATATGCAATATATATATTTTTCTGTTTTTGGTACCAGGGATTGGACTCAAGACCTTGCACTGGCCAGGCAGGCGCTTAAGCCACTGAGCTAAACCTGCAGCCCTGCAGCCATATACAGTATGTAAAAAAGATGGTTGTAGCTATCTTCCAATAAGTCTTTATTTGTCAATGCTGAATCCTAAACTTCATGTATGACAAAATACCATTCTTCGGATCTTTTTGAGCCACTGAGAAATGGAAACACCATGTGCAGCTCGTGGCCATCCCACAGCAGGGTGGGCTGGATTTTGCTCATACTTTGCTGCTCTCCGTCTTCAATGAATTGGTTTCTTTAGACCCTTGATGTCCTGGCCATGTTGAAGATGGGGCGGTAGAAGAGGAGAAGAGGGTGTAGAAAGAGGAAGTGAGGTGCCTTGGGGAAACCGTTGCTTACTTCACTATTTGGCCTTAAAAAGTCCTACATGTGGAGTTGTTGGGAGGGTTAGGGTGTTGACATCAACAGCTCTGTCCCTCACACCCCAATCTCCAGGAGACATGAAACTTGGGACTGAAACCCCCCACTCTACCAATGCCTGCCTTTCCATGACACCCTCTGTTGAGCGAGCTCTTAGCTTCCCTCAATCCACATCTCCAACCTCAGCATGCTGGCCACTGGGCCCCCAATTTGAGTTTCTCAGCACACATACAGGAAGAAGGCTGAGCCTGGAGGAGACTGCTCAGTTCTCTAGGGTGTTGAGCGAGGCTTCCCTGTGGCCCAGTGGGTGATCAAATACGTCATCAGTCCTTCTAGTACCTGTGCTTTTTAGTTGCTGTTTCTGCAGTGCTGGAAATTGAGCCCAGCACCTTGCTAGGCAAGACTTCTACCCTGAACTATACCTAGTGCTTAACACCCTTACTTTGGGCTCAGATAGGCTAACTTGCTTGTGCATAGTCATAGGGCTCCACGTGGCTATAAAGAAATCAGAGTCTCCAACAAGTTTCATGGTGCACATGAAGCACAGACTTGGAGAATCTGCATTGGTGTTCAGAGATACGGGTTTTTATGGTAAAACAGGCATGGCTGGTGAATGGTCATCAGGGTTCAGATTTCTTAGATGCCACAGAGCAGTCAAAAGAACAGATATTACCACCCTCAGAGCCCTGCAGCATCCTGGTGCTACAGCAAGAAAATAGATTTAAACTGGGAAACAGGCAACAGGGATATAGCTCAGCAGCACAGCTCCTACCTGGCAAGCACAAAGTCTTGAGTTCGATTCCTGGTACAAAACTAAACAGGGAACAGAAGAGAAGGAGAAAGGGGTGACAAGGCACTTTGGCTATAGCTCTGAGCCACATGTTAGGCATTTACCTATAATACAACCTCTGTTTTTACCATTACCTGGCTCATCTGGGTGGTTCTTAACTACTGGCTGAGAAGCTATAAGGGAGCAGTATAGTGGCCTCTTTCAAACCTCTAAAGAAGAAAATAGATTTGAGCATGGAGCCACATGCTTAGAATCCCCTTACTCTGGGAGGATGAAGCA
>PVJX010024958.1:0-27589 GCA_004027295.1 Dolichotis patagonum | reverse complement strand
TGAATTTCTGGGATCTTGATTATTATGTGTCTAGGTGTAGCTCTGTTTTGGTTGTAGGTGGCTGGAGTTCTGTATGCTTCATACATCTGCATATCATTTCCTTTTTCTATGCTTGGGAAATTTTCCTTAATGATTTCTGTGAATAGCCTTTGCAATTCCTTTGTTTTGACTCCTGCTTCTTCATTCACATGCTTTATTCTTAAGTTATAGATCCCCTTGTCATCCTCTAGCCTTCCAATTGTTACTGCCTGCTCCCTTGTTATTTTTAAGAGATTTTCCCTTTCATGATCACACATTGCAAGCCTGTGTTCAATTTTTGATAGTCTATCTTTGGTTTCTTTCAAGCAGTTTTGCCAGTTTTCTATGGAGTCTTTAGTTTCCTGATAATCTCTTTCAATTTGCTTCATGAATTCTAAGTTTTTCTTGTTTTCTTCATTAAACATTTCTCTCCTTTTGTCTTCCTCCATTCTTCTGTCTGTGTCTTCTTGAGAGGTGCCCAGCCTTTCTTTTATTAATCTACTTACCTCTTGTTTAATTTGAATTAATATTTCAGTTTTGATCCCACTTACGAGGTCCTGAAGATATTTCTTTATGTCCGCTACTGCTGTGTTTGATGTTGCTTGTTTGCTGCCCTCAATGTCTTTTGTATTTACCTCTCCTGGATCAATGTTCTCAGGGTTGGAGGCTGGGGATTTTTTCTTATTTCTCCATCTCGTCATGTCTTTGGTTCCTTCCATACATGTGTACAGTGTAATTCCCAGTCCCTTTTCTTGTTGGTTAAGGCTCGTCTGGAACACACAGGCCAGGGGCTTCTGCCCTCTGCCAGCCACTATCAGAGAGTGAAGTTCAAACGCAGTGTGCACTGGCTCCTCCCCTCCGGGCCAGTCAACCTTTGCAGGCCTTCACTGCGTCAGTGTGCAGCTGTGCTCAGGGAATTAGTTTGTAGCAACCCACTGGGTCCTGGGCCAGGGGCACAGCCCTATCCAAGCAGATTCCACCAATCCGCTCTGCGAGGGGAGCAACACAGGGCAGGCTCTCCTGCCCAAATCCAACATGTCTTCCAGTCGGTTTCCCCTTTCCCATGGGAGGGTCTTATTCCCATCACTCACCACGTGTTGATGCCGGTCCCCGAGAACTGCTGGGTTCCCAGACTTCTGACTTCAGTGTGGCTGCGGTGTGAATTCACGGTGCCTCTGGGTGGGTTGTGTGCAGGGTCGGGTCCGGCGAGCCACACGCAGGGATGTTCAGCTCACGCTCCGGCCGCTCAAGCCAGTTGCATCGGCACAGTTCAGTTGGTCAGGTCGATCGTAGGCAGGAATTCAGGCGGCTCGAGGAAGGCTCTGTGCTTGCCGATCTTAGCTTCTGTAATGGTAGCCCCGGACCTCATATTTGAGCGGTTTTTTTTAACTTCAGTTTCTTCCTGGGTTGAGAGAGTCCATCTCTCTCTGTTTGGGTCTCTCCAGGGTGTTAAATTCTGGCATTTAAGCTGTCTCTCTCAGAGAGGATCTCTCTCCTGCTACCTACCAGTCTTCCATCTTTGGAAAAACCCTTGACAGCCTTTGAAAGAACTACTGAGGCTGCTGGAAGTCGAGGTCTGCTGGGGCCGGAGTGAGGAGCAGAGACTTCAGATCTAAGGCTTCGTCCATGTCTCTGCCATGGCATCTATGTCTTTCCCCTCCATTCCTTCAGGGTCTTCACTTTTTATGCCCTGAATATGGATTAGAGCATGGTTTTTGGAATGACTGTACTTACGGAATGGAATTGTCTATGGTTTTAAACAAAAGAATTAAACATTCTCAGTTTGTCTGTGAAGTACCTCTCTAGCTCAGCCCAGTGAGGCTGAAATTTACAGCTCCTAAAACCCTGTTTTGCTTCCTAAAATGAAAGGAAATTTGACCTTACTTTTATTTATTTGTTTACTTATTGATTAAATTGTTTTTGAGTTTTGACAGAGTTTTGCTAAGTCACCAAACCCCAAGCTGGGCTTCAAGTTGCAACCCTCCTGCCTCAGCTTCCCAGACGTGGAGATTTCAGGGTTGCTGCACCTCACCTGCCCGACCTTCCTTATAAATCGCTCCCACAGACAATCCCTATCACAGGTTGGTTGCTCTTGGTGCGAACCACCCGTACCACTTTTTGCTCTTGCTGCTGTGACTGCCTTCTGGCCTGGGGACCCGTGGGTGTAGGTGCTGAGGAAGGAAAGCAGCTGTGTGCAGTGGTGGTCCTGGTCCTCACCACTCACCCTCTGTCATCTCCTGCACTCACAGACCTCTTCCCTCAGAACACTTTGTTTCAACAAAAAATTAAAAAAATTTTAAAAATCACTGGATGCTCCTGCAGGCCCCAGTGGGCCAGTTAGAAGGCTGAGGCAGAAAGATCATTTGAAGCCAGGAGTCCAGGAACCAGGCCAGGGCAACATGGCAAGATTCCATCTCACACCCCAGCACTGCCACCACAGAAACACTGCACAGCACAACGGAAAGCCAAATAAAAAAGAACAGAAACCAAATGAAAGCTACATGAAATACACAAGAATAAAGCGAATCTAGTCTTTCAAACTTTTTAAAAGAACCTGAATTTGCTTTTTTGTCAATGAGTCACTGAACCTGAATTAATCTTTCCAGTGTTCAGAGAGGTACAGTTGGGGCGGTATGGAGGGGCCCTGGCTCCTGGCATTGGTTAACTTTGGGGAGACGGGAGGTGTGGCTCAGCTTGCTGCAGCAGGTGCCTTGCTGGTGCATTGTTCAGAAAAAGGACAGCCGCGTGCAACAAGGCGGCCTGAGCCAAGCAGGAGGAGGTTGTATTCTGGCGCAGGGCGCCCCTTGGGTCCTTGACCGGGAGCCAGGCTCCATAAGATGGAGCTACTGTCACAGGTCACACTGTCATGGGGTACTGCGGAGGCCACTCGGTCCTGTCTGGGCTCTCCCTGTCTTGTTCAAAGAAGGGGGCAGAACAATCAATGAAGTGAAAGCTTAAAACATTCATCTAAGACGGAAGGAGGACAGGAGCGTGGAAGAGGGAGAGGTGCTCTGGAAAGCAGTGCAGAACAGAGCACTTGTGGGCCGGGGCCGCAGACAAAGGAGCCCTGCTGCAGTGCGTGCAGGCTGGGCCGTGCGAGGTCCGCAGCCAGGATGAGTTCATATCCCCCTCCAGGGCCAGATAGAACCCCGCTTGATCTCGCCCCGGAAAACTGATGTCAAGTGCTGGCTCAGCCTCATCCCATGAGGGTTGCTGTGGTCGGGGGTTGCAAGGAGAACGATTACATACAGGACACGTTTAGGATGGTCACCCAAGGAGTTAAACACAAAGAAAGTGCAGGAAATCTGTCCACAACACCAAAGACCTAGAAAATCCAGCCGAGGGCCTGGATCCCATGGCAATAACCGCATGAGTTCAGCTGAAAGCCCAGAGCCCACGACAATGACCCGTGCAAGTCTGTTTCAGGGCTCTGCACTGGAAAGGCCCAAAGGTCAGCGGTGGAAGCTAGAAAGTCTATGCCAAGGGGGTGAAGGATCTGTGCCAAGAGGCTGAGGGTTTTGTACTAGAGCCAAGAAATGACACTCAAAATAAGGACCAGGTTTCGCCCCAAAGGTACCTCAGCCATTCTCAGTGACCTCAGTGAGGTCCCGAGTTGCTCCAATGATGAGAACAGCTGAGTTCACACCAGAAGCCGGTGTGACAAGCTTCTCCTGGAGATTAAACAGTGCACAACTTCCCCTCAGGAGCAAGAAAGCAATGCGCAAAGTAAGGATCAAAACTCCCCCAAAGTGAACCTCAGCCATTCTCAGCAACAAGGTCCCAAGCTTGGTGGTGATAACAGCTGAGTATCAGGGCAGCCAGCATGGCAAGCTCCTCCAGGAGAACCAACAGCTCCAAACAATGACAACACTTGGGAGAACCCACAAGGCCTCTCTCCTCCTCTCCAGGTCTCCTTTGTATGCAGGCAGCCGTCCTCGGGTGGGCCATCCGCCCTCAGCACCATGCTGGGTCCGTTCAGCTGGTGTTGGAGTTGACCACCAGTTACCACTGCAAAGACGCAGCGCCAAAAGAACCGAAACCTGCACTCCCGATTGTTATCAGGCACAGGGCTGGGCTCCTCTCCCATCATCCTCTGCCTCTGACGGGTCAGGCCCAGCTGCCCCAGCTGCAGCGCCCTGCCCTGTCTCCCACCTCAGCACAGGGAGGATGAGTAACTCGGGTAGACCTTGCAGAGGACCTCAGGCCTCTGCGTCACACTCCAGAGTCCACACCCCTTGTCAGACTTGTGTCCTAAGCTTGATTTTGCTCTGTGACTAAGGGACAACCTTTAGAGTCCTATCCAAAAGTGATAAAATAAACTGACCCGACCAGAAGGAACCACCAGTCGCTTGACTGCCGCGCAGGTCAAAACAGATCGAGAGGAGCACGGTTGCACCTAACGCCCTCCCAGTGGCCCGGTCCCACCTCTATGCTTTGACCGTGGGCCTGTGAGTCCTGCTGGCTTGGAGAGCCTCGTGCCAGCCCTGTGAACACTGCCACTTAGCTGGTGCCATGGCATCATCATCAGAAAGCCACTCTGTGGTTCTGTGGAGCCAGCTAGCTCGGGGCAATGGGGAGGAGCAGGGGAGACCAGTGGATTCTGAGCATCATCATGGAGGGGAACCTCAGCAGGAAAACTGGACGGGTGAATAAGGAACCAAACCGGGATTTAGTAATGGAAAGCCTCCCTGGGAGGGGCTAACAACATACTGGGAAAACAGACAGGGTCTTCGATGACCTGTTAGAGAGGTTGACAGAAATGATCCCATCTGAGAGACAAAAAGGAAAAGGATGGAGATGAGGACACTGCGGGACACAGCTGGGCTTGTGGCCGAGGGGCCTTTCCGGTGACACACGGCCAAGGTGTGGCCGCAGGGGCACAGGGCCATTCGAGTCCTCAGTGAGGGGATTGAGGACAATGACAGCCAGAGGAGAGTGAGGAAAACCCCTGTGGTGTTACACTGGAATTGAAATTTCAGTGTGAATCCACAGTTTTTACTATTTATTTACACAGTTATAGATGTTCATATGTTTACATGTTTATGTGGAGAGATAGAGAGCGCGCAAAGGTCATGCACTGATCCGGTTAGGACGGTACAGTGGAGACCCACGCGCATGGTAAACTTCGCGTGCATTCAAGGAGGTCACGGCCAAAGTGAGATTTTAAAGGCAACACGAGGAGGACTGCATGAGTTGCTTTTGTAACAATACTTTTGGGCTCAAAGCATCAACATCAAGGGAGGCATCAATCCACGGCTGGAGCAGCTGCGTCTCCTGCAGAAGCGTCACCTGTGGAAAGCTGGGGCGGCCTTTGTTTGAGGCGGGGGTCCCGATAGAGGCTTTAGTGATGGTTCCTGTCATTAGGCAGAGGGGCATGAGATCGCTTCCTCTGTGACCTGCCGGTTCATCTTTGTTACCGGTTTGACACAAATGACTCCATCCTGGTTCTGAAAACCTTCACAGGAGATAAAAACATTTCCTAGCTTTGTTCCAAGAGAAAGTCCACAGAAATGGCACCTTTCTAGTAAGGAGCACACCCAGGGCTGAGTTTTAGTTTCTAAACTCTATTCTTCAATAAAAGAAACCAGGGCTGAAGCAAAATTCTAAGAGAAAATACAAGTCAAGCTGGAAATATTGTGTAAAGCCAGAAACTGAGGAAGTCCTCACAGACTAACAGGAGAAGTCAGTAGGACACAGGAAGCAGGAAGGCAGCTCCGGGTTTAAAAAATCCAATAAAAATTATATACAGAGTGTCAGGCTTGGATTTTTAAGCATTTGCATAAAGTAGAAATGTATTACTCTGCAATGATATGATATAATTAAGTAGATAAATGTAGAAGAGAAAGCTCGACCCTCCAATAGAAGGCCAACTCCCACACATAGAAAAGGTGGGATAAAGACACGGCCATGTGGTGGTGATGGTGGTGACACATGGTTAAGGCGAGGATCATCGGTGGGCACTAAGTCTGGGGGTTGAAAGTTACATGGCGACAAGTTACTGACATAATCTCAAAGCATCTCCCCCAGCACATGTACTTGCTATGTGGGTTAACTCTACAGGGGAGAAACCCAGCACAGCGCATTTCAACCACGCAGTGGCCGTCACCATCCTTGATGCTGGGGCCAGCTCCACCCGGGGCTTCCCAAAGTGGTGAGAAGCACCAGCAGGCCCGCCCTAACTGCGTAAATCATCAAGAAACGCCACACTACCCTTTACTGAGGGACCAGCCACCGGTTTGCAGAAATGTGCAGGAAGCCAAGAAAATGACTTGGACAGGAGACTAAAGAGATGCAGTGTCTAAATCTTACGTGTGACCCTGGGACAGATTCTGGACCTATAAAAATCATGTTCAGAGTGACTATCAAACCTGAGTGAGACTTTCCTGTGGATTAGATCTGAGCTGAAGGTCGCTGTAGTTAAGAAACACCCAAGGAAGCATTCGGTGGCCCCAGAGCCCATGGCCC
This sequence comes from Dolichotis patagonum, assembly GCA_004027295.1. Lineage (NCBI taxonomy): Eukaryota > Metazoa > Chordata > Mammalia > Rodentia > Caviidae > Dolichotis > Dolichotis patagonum. The sequence continues at coordinate 21,106 of PVJX010024958.1, read as the reverse complement.
ATTTTCCAGTGGTTCAGGTGCTGGGAAATTTACATGAAGAGCATCTGTGAGCTCTATTGTGTTTGTAAATTGAATGTAAACTTGAAATTATTTCAAAAGAAAGTTTAAAAGCTCTGAGGTCATGGGGCCATGGAAGCGGTGTACTCTACCTTAGTCCTGCTCCCACCTGCCCGCTGAAGGTGTCAGCCCGCACCTGCCGTCCTGAGCGCTGCCTGCTGATGGTCTCGCTGCCTCTGTGAGAATGTGCAGCCCAGCTTTTGGGCCACTTTCAGACCTAACCTTCGGACAGCTTAGGTCTACCAAAAGATCCCCGGACCAGTGAGGCCTGGGGCACGGTGTGTAGCTGCTCTTAACAGCTTTAGGGAAAGACGTAATTAAATTAATTCATACTGGCGGGCAGGACTGATGGCTCTAGGGTGCTGTTCCGGCACCAGGGAGGGTGTGTGGGGAAGGGTGGTGGTGTTCTCTGAGGACAGCATGGAGGAAGTGGGAGGAGAATGTGGATTTGAGAAAGAGGATTTCCACAAACGTGAAGTGGTTTTGTCTTGACTTCGTAGTCCAATCTGCATTTACATTGTTTACTTTTTGTCTGTCCAACCTTACCATCTTGAAAGGGTTCTCCTTGCTCTTTAGGGTGCTATGATTAAATATTTTTCAAGGGCTGTTTCCTAACAGCATTAGTTTTCTGATTTTGTCCCGATAGACCCGGCTACAAGATTAACAGTGGCACTCATGGAGAAATGTAAGGTCCTAGCACCCTGGCAGGGAATACACGTCACAAACATACACACATGTACTTTGGAGGCCTCATTTAGCTGAGTCTGCATCTGAAGTTTTTTATTCTTAGTTGGTTTTATTGATAATTCCAGACCTGGAAAACACTTCATTCCATATAACAGAACAGCTCTTCCTCAAAGTTTTAATTTTATACTTTTACAGTTTTACCAGGTTATTTATCTTTTTATATTCATTTCAGTCTTTTATTCTTTTCTCCCCCTTGACCTCAAGTTTTTTCTTCTCCATTAAAGCTGCTAAAATGTCTTTAAACTGGCATTCAAAGCTCAGTGTAATTCTAAAGAGTCATTTACCTGTTTATATTAAAAATAGCAGACTTTCTTTTAACCTGGTCTATTGCTTTCATTATCAGATATTCAGAGAATTCCACCTCCTTACAACAACAGATGTTTATAAGAAAACAAGGCACAGCTTGGAATCCTATTCAGAAAACATACTGGCTGTTTTTTCAGTGGTGAACAATCCCATCAACACATGCTGCACGAGACAATGAGGGTGCCCGGAAGAAGGCACACAGCAGTGTTAGTACATGTGGGGCGTGCGGCGAGCCGGGCTGGTTATCTGTGTGATTCAGGATATGGAAGAACACCACTTCGGTAATACGATTCAGCGAAACAAATGGTGGAAAGGAATAAAGAACTTTTCCAACGAGAAAAGGAGAGCCGTAGATTGGAAAACCACACTGAATACCAAAGCGCACTGCATTGGGGAACTAGCGACCTGGTAAGTCGATAAATCGAATCACAAGGTGAAAGATCACAGAATCACCTCAGTGGACAGAGCACAGAGCTCTTGTTTCTTCTGGCAGTGACCTGGTGGACAGATTTGGGGTGTTGTGTTTTCCTGGAAGGTGCTGGTTTTATTTTTTGTGGGTGGTACTAGGGATCGAACTCACGACCCCGCGCTTACCAGGCAGGTGCTTGTGCTACTGAGCTATGTCCCCAGCCCTAGGATGCCGACATTAAAAGGCTGTGAAACACGCATCTGAGAAGACTAGCCGGTTCCCTGTGGAAAGCTGTGACAAACCACCACCACCGCCACCACCTAGAAAACCTAAATGTTTTATCGTCAGCGTTGACTACTGTCGTTAAAACTTCTTCTTCCTTGGCCTATAAACGTGTTTTCTTTGACATATATGAAAATGACAGCCACATGTTTACTCCTCCCAGATGTTTTGGGGGAAGATCCCAGCCTTTTTGTCATCATGAGTGAGAAGGTACATAGCATGTTCACAGCCACTGGTTTGCCAGTTTATAAAATAGTCACAGGATTTATTTGAAAGGACGGCAGTATATGATGAAGTATGCTTTGTCATACTTACAAATCTGCCCAAGTGCGACGAGCTCATGTAACAGAGCTGCACTCCGAAGTCATCTATTGCTCAGTATTTTACTGTATCATGGGGTGGTGACTGCATTCCTCTTCCAGGTGCAAGTGTCCACGCCTGTGCTGGAAGTTAAAAACCCTTTTGACATCAGTGTCTGTGACTTTTCTTTATACCTGGACCAGGAGAAGCTCACCAGCCTGCATGACTGTGTCGCAGCCTTGGCGGCTCTGGTGGCTGCCTTTCATGTATTTGGGATCAAGTATGCACGAAGACTGCCCCAAACCCTCAACTTCCTGGAGACACTCATCTTTGACGTGCATGGTCCCTATTTTCCCTCTTGGAAAGAAAAGGAAAAGGAAGTAGGATTTCAGCACCCTGTCACTTAACAGCATGTCAAATACTACACCAAGTCACCTGTGGGGCCGTGGAAGTGTGTCAGATACCATTTTACTTTAGGGTTGGGATTAGCAAACCACCTTGTACTGAAGATGCTGATGAATTTCACCTTCTTCTGTCTTTATACTCCCTCAAGGTCTTTGTGAAACTCTGTAATAAATGCCACGGAAGCATTCTTTATTCATTTTGATTTGAGGTCTTAGAAATTCCATGATCAAAGTTACTTTCAAGAATGCCTTCCTTTTTAAAGGACATTATCTTCAAATCCTTTCAGGCCCTAACAAGCCTCAGTGTATTCTCACTCTTAGAAGTATTTCAGGAGGAAAATGATCAAAACTACAGTTTGGAGGTGTTGAAGGTGCCCCTTTTGGAATTATCATGAAAATATTCATGTTGCTTATTAGTTCTCGACAATGGGAAAGGTGATTTTGGGGACTGAAAAGAGATGGGATGTAAATTTCCTGGGTTATTTCATCAAATGAACTAAAAAAAAAAGGTTGAAGAAAGAATATGAATTATTGAAGAGGTATTTTTATAATACATGTCTCTGGAACTCTTGTAAAATACGTATTCTCCCATAGCCATAATGACGATCTTCCTTTCCTTCTATAAGGCTTTAGTCAGTGAGGCAAAAGGAAACGAGATGTGCTGCCCAGGTCTACAAGGGCCGTTCACTAACCATGCAACCAGAATGGGCAGGCGAAGGAAAGGAAACGGGTCACATGTGAGTTTTCCATAAAGCGGCCCCTATCTCACATCGTTCTTCCTTTTCACTAAAATCTAAATTTCCTTCCTTATAAACTGTCCCCTTATTTTTCCCAAATTATCCAATAGCTTTTTTTTTTTGTTTTGTTTTTTGCCAGGCAGGCGCTCATGCCGCTGAGCTAAATCCCCAGCCCCTCCAGTATCTTTCTAATCCCAGTCTGTCTTTATCGTCTTGCCCCCAGCACCCCATCAGTTCTCAGACCCCTGCCTCCCAGGCCCGGCATCCCCGTGGAGCTGAGTGACAGCACTCATAGGTGGGGCAGGGGAAGGGGTGGCCGAGGTGCCGAGCAGACACTGCAGTGAAGTCTCAGGCCCCAGGCACGGTGCACTTGAGCTGACCGCCCGGGCAGGTTCCCGTCTGTTTTACGGTCTTCCAATCACGCTTCTGCCCCTAGCGCCAGGCTTGGTGCTGCCACTTGGTAAATATTCAGTACTATTTGACATTCCGTTTGCTGTGGGTCTTAGTCCACTAAATGTGGACATGGCAAGTGGCAGGCTGTGATAAATATTAACCCGCTCGGCTTGTAAGTGGCTTAAAAACATTTACAAACACCTTTTAAAAGCAAGGACCATTTTTTCCCACTCCTCCTTTCTGCACTAACTTAAGCCTGTTTCTCTTATTTCAGAGATTTCCTTAGTTATCAGGGCTCCCTTTTTTTCCTCTTAAAATAGATTACATCCTAGAAGTGGAATGGAAAAAAATTCCCCCTACCCTAGGTCTACAACACCCTTATGTCACCCTAAGGATGTCCAGTGTCTTGTCTCTAACTTAGGAGCACATGTTGCTGGATGTTTGGGTTTCCAGGAAGATTTAAAAGTCTTTTTATTGCAACACATGCTTTTAACTGGAAAGGAAGCCAGGCATGGTGGCTCATGCCTGTCATTTCTGCACTTGGGAGACTGAGGCAGGAGAATCGGTGTAAGTTTAAGACCAGCCCTGGATTACAGTGAGCTCAAGGCCAGCCTGAACTGCAGAGTGAGACCCTGTCTCAAAAAGCCAAAACCAAACCAAACCAAAACAACAGATATAAACTGGAAAGGAAAAATTTCCCATGTGGATGAACCCAACTTGATCTAACAATATAATTTTTGAAAATCCTGTCTCATTTTCTTGGGATATGGTTTGATAAACAATAGGAAATCTTATAGCTACCCTAGGTAGTTATCTTTCTTTTTCTATGCCAAGAATCAAATAAGGGCCTCATGCATGTTAGCCAAGAGCTCTACCATCGCGCTGCACCCCCAGGCCTTCTACTATGCTTGAGATTTCTGTTTTTGTGTTTATTTCACCTCTCTTATCTGAGAAACTTCCTTAAAAACAATACACATGCAAATAAGGATCTGTAATGAAAACGTTATTTCGTTCATACCAGATATAACAAATGCAACCTGAATGTATGTTAAATTCTGAACAGAACATAAAAAGGGGGCAGTGGACAACAAAGAAAACCTTAGTGAGCAGATTCACCCAAAGAAATGAAGGGGATCCTGCAGATATGCTGCGCCTTTTTACCCTTAATCATGCCAGGCACAACTGACCACTCACAGACTCCCAACCTGGCACGGGACGGGAGTCCTACAGGGCAGCACAGCGGTGGGACGCTGCCCAGACAGCTACACACTGAGTTCCTGTTTTTAAAACAGTCCTTCAATAAATGCCTAGTCCTGCGATTAGAAAGTACATCATGAGACCGACAGAATAGCTTTTCTCTTAGAAATACGTTTTTAGAAAAGAAACACTTTCGGCTGTCAGTTGACAGACAATCAAAGGGTCTCCACGTAAAGTGCTTCCGAATGCTCATGTGTCAAGGCAAAGTATTCTAAAGACGAAGTGACCACTCTGGCCGGGAGGAGCCTGAGTAGCTGATTTGGGATGCAGGTGCCTGTCTGTGAGTACCGAGAACCTCATGGGTGCTGCTCCTGCTTCCTCCCACCTTCTCTCTTCGGTAAAATCCAAGCACTCCTTCAACCAGCCCTGAAGAAAACCTTACTGCAAGACTGGAGACGGCTCCTTACAGATTAGAGTCCTCGGACAGAATGAGCCCTTCATCCCTGAAAAGCTCCAGTTACCTCCATGACAATGAGAGAAAAGCTCAAGATAATCCCACACACAGTTCAAGATCCTTGCAGACCCCTAACCCCAGCTGCACCCCCGAATGTGACCATGCCCCCCCCATGCCCTCGGACTGTGGTAAACACGCAGGGCACCATGGCGTGCAAGACTGATGCCACTTGTACATACTACCTAGTTTATTTATGCTGATAGATTTTATTTTTCAATTCCATTCTTTTATATACATGTTTTTGGTAATTATAGTAAAGATGCTGGTGAAAAGTAATCTGTTTAACATTTCATAACGCGTGCAGAAGTAAAAACACTGATTCAAAGAAAGTAAGTTTTCCAACTGTTCAGCCCCACCAAACGATGACAAGCAGCTGGGCGATATCATGACTTGCAAAGTTATACTTAGCATAATGTTGCAATTCAGAATATGGCACAAAATGAACAATACAGGTAACAGTCCCTCTGGCTAAACTAGCCAGGCTTTGACTAATTTGGTTTTAAGTTGAAATTCAATTATATAAAAAGGTTTCCCGAAAGTACTGAAAAAGAAAGAGTGTACATGAAAGAGAATTCAACAATGTTTACAAAATGCCAAAAGTTCTTACTCTGTCCCTCCCTTATCCATAAATAATTAATGAGGTTCCCTTTCCCCCACCCCCCAGCCACAAAAAGATTTACAAAGATAAATTTAGCTCAGTGAACAGAACCAAAAGATGACTGTTTTTAGACAGTACCTGGTTAAAAGCTCACACACTTTCTTAAGAATTCATATATATTGTCTCTTTGAGGAATATAAATAATCCGATAGTGTTGCTCTTTTGAGTTTTGGAGATTTCTCATTTAAGAGTTATAACCGTCATTGTGCTTTGAATAAAACATGAGCTGTAAAGCAGAAAGCCGATGGGACTTGGAGTTCACCATCTTCAAAGTTCATTGTGAGAATTCTTCTCTGCGGCCTTGAACATCAGAATAGAATTGAAAATTTTGAGAGCAGGGCCCAGCTTAATGCTCATAATTTTAACAATGTCTGTTTGGGTCATAAGTAGAAATGCTTCTCCATCAATTTGCTAAAACAGAAGAAACAAAAGAATGTGAATTAGCTGGAGGTGGTGGTGTGGTAAACACCCATTGTCAAATAGTCAGCTGACTTCTACTCAGTGATTAAAAAGGTAGCAGTGGTGTCCAAGAGGACAGTGTCTTCCAAATACATGCAGCAGTGGTTTTATCTAAAACAGCAAACCTGCCTATGGACTGAGGCTCAGTCCCCAGGAAAATGGGAAGTACCTGTGTTTTCTAGGATCACTCTGAATCTGATGCTAAATTAAGAAGAAAATGGTAAAATCTAGGATTTCCCAAATCTACTTCATAGCGTGGGAGGTTTTTAAATTAGAAAAAATAAACAAATACCTGCTAACCAGAGGAATACAGGTGACTCATCAGCTCCATGCTAACTATTTTTTAAAAGTAGCCTTTTACCACCAAGGGGAAAAAACTAGGAAGATGTTTATTTCCAGCAGAGGCACACACAGCTTTCAGACATAAAAGACAAGCATCCACAGCACACTAGGAAGAATGTGAGGAAGTTCTAAGAGCACAAACTCCTCTGTTACCACAATTTGCAGTTATACATGGGCCTCTCCTGTGACAAAAAGTCTGTGCTTCTATAGTAGAGTACTTTGACATTCAAAGACAGCACTGAGAAGATGATGTCTAGTTTGGTAGGCTGAGCATAGTTTTTCTGTGTGTGAGTGTGAGTGTGAGAGAGTGTGTGTGTGTGTGAGTGTGTGTGTGTTTCAGCCCTTGCAGTTCCGAGGCCTTGAGACACACTTTCTTTTGGGTTTTCCCACTTTCCACAAAAAGTAAACCATACATTTGTTTTCTGGTACATCAGAAACTGTGACAGCGATGTATTACATTACGGGATTGAACTGTCCCCTGCAAATTAATGTGCCACAGCCCCTTACAATGTGATCTTATTTGTAAATAGGTCATTGCATATACAACTTAAGGTGAGGCCACCATGGAGTAGGGTGGACCCCTAATTCAAAAATGACTGGTGTCCTCAGAAAGAAAAGGGGAAATTCGGGCACAGACACACAAAGAGGGAAGGCAAGGCGGTACCATCTCGAAGTGGAGGGGAGAGGCCTAAACAGATTATTTCCTCAGAGACCCCAGAAGGAAGTAAGCCAGCCCACACCTTGGCCTCTATAGATTTCTTTAGATTTCTAGTGTCCAGAAATGTAAGATGGGAAATCTCCAGTTTAGACTACTGATTTGTATTTGTTACGGCTGCTCTAAAAACTAAAGAATTCTGTGCTAATTCTGCAGAGTTCACAAAATGAAAGGGTGAAAGTTAAGTTTCTTTCTTTCTTTCTTTCCTTTCTTTCTTTTCTCCTCTTTCTCTCTCTCTCTCTTTCGTCTTTTTGAGACAGGTTCTCACTATGCAATTCAGGCTGGCCTTGAGCTGACTTTGTAGCCCAGGCTGGCCTTGAACCCACAATGAACCCCTTGCTTCAGCCTCCCGAGTGCTGGCATTACAGGTGTGCATCACCGTGCCCAGCTCAGTACTTCTTTCTTAACATCTTCTCCTTTCTTCTAAACATATAAAAACAAACCTCTATAATCTACATTCCCTATACAGTCTGCTTTATCATTAACAACTAGAATCTTACTGAACTTCAAATAATAACTATGTGGGAAAAATTTTGCTAATGTCAGTCCAGGCCTGCTGCTACAGTAAGCTAGAGAAGGTATCCGACTCTGGAAGGTGTGAGGGTGACTGAGTGCTTCAGAGACACCCATCTGGTCTCATTTGCCTCAGCTATGACAGTGGTCTCCTAACGGAGCAGAGCCAGGAGGAAGGTGTGCTGCTAACATTTCCCCACCCCAGGCAGACTCCAAGAGCAGGCACAGGCTGAGAGCGGCCTTGTAAGGCCTTAGGGAAGATGTCACCCTACACACTGGTTCCAAAGGGCAGGCTACAGATATTTACGGGCTCCTTACAGGTGTGGAGCCTGACCAAGGCTGTGGTGGCTACCAAGTTCTCCTCCCACATCCACACAGAAGAGCGCAGGTGACAGAGATAGGAACATCGAGGAACCCAGAGGCTGAGATGTGAAGAGTGGGGCTAAAGGTTAAGGTCTGAGAGATTATTATTTATAAGATTATACTGCAAAGAAAAAAATGTATCTAGAAGAGAGGGGGAAACTGTGTATTACAGGAAAGCCAGTCAGAGGCACGGCCACAGGACGAGTCTCAACAGGAAGGAGGTGAGCTTGGTGGGAGAAAGTGTGCATGTTAAGAACTGTGATCCTGGCAATGCATCCTGAGCTTACTTCTTGAGCTTACTATCTTGCTTAAGGCCCGAAAGGAGGAAAAGGGATTTCGAGTTCAGTGTCCCCTTGTTCGGTTCCCCAACCCCTCCTCCTGTGGTCCCATGCCGTCTTCCGATGCTCAAACTGTAAGTCCCAGTGACATACTCTCTGTCTTTCTCAGAGTACAAACACATGAATATATTCACGCAATAAAAACGTACTAAATATTCTATTCCAAATACTCTCAAGGGCCCACGCACAGAGCAATACAAGTAGAACTGAAATAAGCTAATGGGTAAGCAAGCAAAACCTCTGCGGAGTTCACATTCTGGGAGCAGGGAAGACCATAAGCAATAAGCAAACAAATTAATTAGTAAGTTGGAAGGTGATTAGCGTTATGAGAAAACAGAGCCAGTAGGGGACGGGAGTGGGCATGTGTGGCAGTGGATGGCACTTTCGAGTAGGACAGTCAGGGGAGGACTAACCAAAATGCTGGCATCTGAGCAGAGCAAGCCATGTGACCTTCCAGAGGGAGAGCACTGCAGACAGAGGGAAGAGCTGGAGCAGGTGGAACAATCGGAGGACGAGGCTGGTACGCGGAACTGCAAGGGGCAGTGCAAACAGAAACCAGGAGGCGAGAGGGGAAGGAAGGGTCAGACTGAGGGCTGCCAGGACCCTGGGTCTTACTATCAGATATGAATGTCCTAGAAGGAGCTGGACAGAGGAGGGGTGTGATCTGACTTTAATTGTAGCAGCATCCCTTGGGCTGTGCTGGGAGTAGAGTGCAGAGCAGTAAAAAAGGAAGCAGAGTAACCTATCAGGAGGCTACTGTGTGAATTCAGGTGAGAGATGATGCTCATACTAATGCATAAACGAAGAAGGTACAGTGAGAATCTTCATGTGTTAAAAATATACTCAACAGCATCTGCACTGTGGAAAACAAGAGGTAAAGATGACTTCCAATAACAGCTGTCCCTAATATATCTACTTTGCCTTTTAGAGATGGCTTGTAAGACTTTAAATGTGTTATGATTTACTTCTAGGACTCGAACCAATACCCACTGATTATGTGAGATAATCCTAGGCAAGAATTGTGATTTACGACTTTTAAGCATCTTTCTCATTGAAGCATTTCACAGAGTAACATTCCCAAGGTAGGAATTTAGCAAACTTCCACTAGATGTGTGAATAAAGGGGTGAATGGATACATGCATGCCTGACACACCTGGACGGAGAGTATTAACTGTCCTGCTCCTCCAAGGAAAGATCTGGCTTGGAGGAAGCGTGGTACCTGAAAAGAGTCCCCAAGGACAATAGCCATGTTACAGTTTTTATCTAGCTGTCCCCTCAGGAGCCTCATATGCTCAAAAGTAGGCCTTCTGGAAGAGGAATGCACCATGTAGGTGCTATACCTGACTTCTTGTTAGGGGGCCTCCTCAGGGGAGGAAGTGACCTGGAAGGGTGTAGCTCTCTCCCAGGGTCCTCCTTTTTCTCTCTGCTTCCTAACTGCCAGGACATAAGCAAATTCTCCTTAACTATGTTCCTCTGCTATGTGGTCCTGCCTTGGAGCTGACGGACTACAGACTGAAAACATGAGACAAAATAAACTTTTTTCCCTTAAGTTGTGAGTGTTGGGTATTGTGCCCAGTGATGAGAATGTGATTAAGACAGATTTGGCTGCTGCTGTGAACACAGGACCATGTGGTTTAGGAGCCTTAAGAAGTGGTTCATGGAAGGAGTCTGGGAAGGTTTGTAGATAAGGCCCCAGAGTATTATCAACTGAGTGAAATGGAAGATTCTGATCACTGTCCAAAAGATCAGAATGTTAGTGAAAATGCAGATGGCAAAGACCAGGCTCAGAAAGTTTCAGTTGGAAACAAGACTCCATTGGCAGTCACACATCTAGAGGCAATGTGTGTTATGCTCTGGAAGAAAATTTGTCTGTTTTTCTTATGTCCTGAGATTTTTTTGGGGGGGACTGAGGTTAAGTGTGGCTGAGCAATGAATCTGGCAGAAGAAATTTCAAGACAGCCCAGTGTCTAAGCTGTGGTATGGGTACTGCTTCACACTGAGAAAGAAGTGCAAAAAATCCATTTAAGAAGTATTCAGATTTGCCAGAAAAACAAGGCCTGTAAAGTTGGAGCAGAACAGAGCTTGGCTGCTGAAAAAATTAGCACTAAAAAGAAGCCAAGTACTTTACATCAGGACACTAAAAAAGATATGATTCCTTGATGTCATATGAGAAACCAGGAAGACCATACACTTTGTGGGCTCAAGGGTGTCACTGTGAAAAACTATTTTGAGAAGAGAACTCCAGGGCACCTCCCTGAAAAGAGCTGGTTAGGGGACTGGTTTCCCAGGATTTGGTTCACAGTGCTAAGCTGGGTTAGCTCAGAGGCCTTTGCAGCCATGGTCCAAGTTGGTCAGGCTACTGCTCAAGCCAGTGACTTGGCCTCACACAGTGCTGGTTCTAAGTGCATGCAGAATGCAAGAGTTGTAGGGTCAGGAAGGCTTCCACTCAGACTTCAGAAGGCCTGGAAGGCCAGGCAGTGTGCCCCAAAAGGGCAGTATGTGAAGCTGTGAGCATGAAGCCAAAAGTACAGTGGAGACCTCAGAAAGTTAGAGATGTCAGGTATGTCAAATGTCTGCCAAGGAAGGCCACAGGCAGTGAGTGAGCCTTCCCAAGAGACAGACCATAGGGAGGGGATCACAAAAGGCATTTGGAGTTCACATCACACTACAACTGGTCCTGGGTGTGGGACATGGAGCTAGAGGATTTAATGTTTGCCCTGCTGGGTTTCAGGATTGCTTTGGTCCCATTCTTCCCATCCCCCTGCGCTTCCTTTTTGGAATGGGTATGTATGTCCTGTGGAACTATATATTCCAAGTATTTGAATTTCTTTTTGATTTTTTACATGCCATGAATAAAAAAGTTATTCAAAGAAAGACCATAACAGTGCATGATGGTGCGCACTCACAATCCCAGCTTCTTAGGAGGCTGAGACAGGGAAAACTGCAAGTTTGTGTGCACTCTGGGCAACTTACTGAGATTCTGTTTCAAAAAATTCATTAATTAAAAGGGCTAGTCGATTGTAGCTCAGCGTGGAGCCTCAGGGATCAATCCCCAATACCACTAAAGAAAAAAATAAAAATAAAAAAGAAAGAAAATATAAGAAATGTCACATTATTTTGAACTTGAAGCTTTATTACATAATGAAGCAGATCTATATGGATGACCTAGCTGTCAACAGACAAATAGAGTTTACAGAATAGACTAGAAATGTGCTCCCCAAAACTTAGCATTTCCAAAAGCAGTGACTCCTCAAAGAAAGAATGGCAGCTTGTTGCATGGATCTAAGTCTACTTAGCGATACAAAGTTCACTGAGATGGGTCTACACAGGCACTCAGGAGTTTGGGAAAGAAACTCAAAATCTAGGGCCGGGGATTTAGCTCAGTAGCATAAGTGCCTACCTGGCAAGCACAAGGTTATAAGTTGGATCCCCAATATATAAAAAAAAAACCCCAAACAAAAACAAAAACAAAACTCTCAAAATCTGAATAACTGGCAATTAAAGATCATCTCAAAAGAAAATCTGGCATTTCTGCAGCAAAACTGTACATCAGAAAAGGGATGTTGAGAGTCAGATCCTTGTACATTTTACCACATACCCACCAAAAGCATAAACTGCATCTGAGTATAATGAGGTTGCTATATCTTTTAAAGTTTTAAAAGTAACTGTTACTTCACTGTATGTTTTGATCACAATTACATATTTTACTTAGAAATGTGTACGATCCAAGGGACTGTTTTCAGCAAGAATAATGCTATTTATTATAAGCATCAAAATGAGTTCATCTTGATATTGTTAGGTTTTAAAATAAAATAATGGGACCTTCCTTATTTTATTTTATTTTATTTTATTAAAAATGCTGCTTATTTCTTTCTTTGGTTTTTTTCTATGTTCTGAATGGTCCACGTGCATGCTATTTAAGTTTTCTTGGGGTTTCCATAGTGAGTCTAAAATATTTCTCTGGATCTCACCTTCTCCCAAGACACTTTTTACAACTGATCAGCGCTGCCTATTAAACAATTACACATCAATTCATCAACTTTAAAATACCCCACACCCTGCCCGACGGTGCCAAGTCAACACCTGGCCCCATTCCCTGCACGTCAGGCCTCGACCTCATTAAGTAACATACTGCACTGCATCGAGCACTTACTTCATCCTTAAATACCTTTCCGTGTTCCTCGCAGCCAGGCAAGCTCTGTATGAATTCTGACACCTGTCAAAAACACCACCGAAACTTTCAGTTTAAGAGAAAAGTCAGAATCTGCTAAATGCTGCACGGTCAATACATTTAGCCTAGGTGTTTCAGGATTTCTCTCACAATAATTTCAGCTCTTTCAGGAAGGAAAAAAACATAAAACAAAAAACAAACTCAGCTAAACCTTACCTACATTCAATGTGTCTACACAGTGACACCAATGCTACTCTATCTGATACATGATAGACCAAAAAAAAAAAAAAAAGGAAGGGATATGTGCCTATGTCCATGTACCTCATCTGTGCTCCACTTGGATACTCTGCTGGCAGGGATTCCGGCGACAGTTGGAAGCAGTTTGCTCTGCTGCTCCCAGCGCAAGGGCAGACACGGAATCGGGGACTTGAAGGACAGAAACACAGCTGACCGACGCTGTGCCTGCGGCACGGTGGGCTCCTCCCGGGCACCTGATCAATTGAAGCAAAGGAAAATTCACTCCCTGAGAAGCAGCAAAAATGTGCTACATGCCATGCATTTTCCCCAGAAAATGAGACTGAAGGGACAAGGCAGCTCGAACACGGCGCACTCACCGTATGATCACACTCTCCTTTGTACACACTGCTGCAGTGCTCACTATTAAACACACCCTGCATCCTGTGGCTCCGTGTCGACCTTAGATGCTTCAGGTAACAAATGGGCCTCACAGGTGTAGAGGCAAGGACAGTAACTCTCACCTTGGGAAACTATTTGTTCTGCTTTCTACTTTGGATGGCCTAAAGGAACAGTTGCCAATCCGCATGTTTAATTGTTAAGTGTTTAAAGGAGAACAAGGCGTGGTTACTACGCGTTCTCTCTTTTCTCTTCTTCCTTTTTGTCTTAGTCTTGGTTTGTTCTTTCTAGCTTACTAAACATACTGACTTTTTAAACAGCCAGTGCAGGAGATAAATTATTGCAATAAAAATAAAACAGCAGAAAGACACATGGTTTGTCACTATTTGTGCAGATCAAAAGTAAAACCATAGAATATTTATGTGCCAGATTTCAGAACACAAATCTAATTTGCTGCTGCCTTCCTAAAACAGAAATTGCTAGTCACTGTCTAGCAAATGACTTTGTCTTGGGACTCTCAATTAAGAGTTTGCCAAGGATGGTGTCCTTGTGATTCTCTAGAACAGAAACCTTTTCTGGAAACCACTTCCTCACAGCCCTGCAGAGGAAAGGTACCTGGTCTGCATTTACCCACCCTTTCCCACAGCTCGACTACGGGATGCTTCAGTTCTACCATAAATCCCCACCAAGGAGCTACCTAGGTCAGACGTTTGCATCTCTAAGAAGATAGTCAAGTAAGACTTTTTTCTTTCCTTGAAGAATAAGAGTACAGAAATTGTTTTTGAATCTTCCTAAGTGAATACACTCAGGTAACCAACGACTGGATCAAACTACTTTGCTATAAAGAAAGGCAAATTTGAGTTAGATAGGAAAATGGATTTGCTTTGAGGTCATACTGCTAACTGAAAATAAATCAGACATACAGGTGTAAATATCACAGGGTTTCTCTCATTTAAGAAAAGTACAAGTAAACAGCAAAGTAAAAAATAGTAACAGGAAACAGGAAGTTAGATCTTTTGCAAATGGGAAAGAAACAAAAGATGGAAGGTGGGGGAAAGGGGAGAAGAGGACCTAGAAGGAATTAGGATGTGTTCTGTGCATGTATCACCGGCCTACGACGAACGTGACCAGTACGTACTGCAAACATGGACTAATAAAAATTCAACAAGGACAAAAGTAAGACACAGTCAGCACATCCTTCCAGCCACACTCCTTTCATCAGGGCGGCACTTCCCTTCCCACATGTCGTGTCTTCTTCATTTCGGGAAGAGTGTTGAAATGGAAATGCTGGTACTGGCTCCTTTCTCTGCTTGCAGGTTTAGACTCATCTGCATTGCTGCCCTTAGCGCTTGTTTACTTTCTCTTTGTCCTATGGTTTTTCATGGCTGGAATACTTAAGGGTCAATTTGGAGCAGATGGACACTAGAGTTGTCTGTCATTTTCGATGTGACCAGCAACACTGCTGAAAACACTAGGGTGCATGCCTTCTTTTGTGAACATATGTATGTACTTCTGTGGCATAAAAACTGAACTGCAACACTTTGAAGTCATAGTGTTTGCATGCAGTAAGCTTCAGCAAATCCTCAGGTTTCTAAAATCACCGTGTGATGTACACTCTCCCATAGCCTGTGAGCTCCACTGCTGCACAATCTTACCAATGCTTTGTGTGTCTTCTTCACTTTAGCCATTACGATGGATGAGCAGTGATACACACTGTGGTTGTGATTGTATTTCATAACTACTGACATCTACAACTGTTTCCTATGTTTATGTCCATATTAAGACTCTCTCGGGAAGTACACACTCGTGTTTTATGTCTATTTTTTCCCACTGTTTTCTTATCCTTTTCAGACTCATTTATAAATGTTACCTAAATATATTCTAAATGAGAGTCCTTTGTTGGAATATGTATTATAAATATCTATTCTACTCTGTCTTCCTTTTAACCCTCTTACTAGGGTCTTTCAAAAAATGCAAGTTCTTAACTATCTTTAATTTATAATTTTTTATAATTTTGCGGTGTTTTATATGCCAAAGGAATAAGTGCTTACCTCAAAGTCATGGAAAGCACCTACTCTGGTTTCTCTAAGTACCTTACGACCTATCTCTCACCTTTAGATCCACAATCTCTTTGCAATATTTTTTTCTGTATGCTTATGAAGTAAAAACCAATACCACTGCTTTTCCCACATGGATTCCTAATTGCTCAACCACAGTTTCCTTCCCCACTGTAATGTAACACAGGTCTGCATACAACCATAAACGTGGACTTCCCAGATTTTCTATTTTGTTCCTTGGTCTTTCTACCTCCACTCACAGATAATTACTAACATGAATTCAGTGTTCCAGTATCTGTGGTACTGGTCTTACTTAAGACTATCCTGACTAGAGTCGCTTCTTTTCATTTTTGTATGTATTTCAAAACTTAGTTGTAAAATAAAATGCTGAAATTCTGATTAGGTTTCCTACTGAATATAGACAGAATGTGACAGAATTCACAATATTAAGACTTGAATTCATAAATATTGTATAAACCTCTATTGCTGTGAGTTTTCTTTAATAACTACTGTTTTGTAATTTTCACTAAAAATCTTGCGCATGTTTTGTTAAATTTATTCCAATGTATCTGATGTTTTCTGATGCTGCTATAAACAGTATAAATTGTTTCCTACAATAATCCATTTCCTATTGTTGTATCATAATTATCTGTAGTTTTTCTTTTAATAAAAACCTAATCTAAATTTCAAATTGCCCTGAATGTTAGAAAGTAACTACGCAGTCTCCAGTATTTATTTCACTGGCGCTACTACCAATTGGCCCTGGTTCTGCCCCCACGGGGTTCATATAGAAAAACTGCTGTCACCCCATAGGAAAGACTTCAGGTCTTTAAACACTTAACTTTTTAAAGTCCTTAAGATCTTTTTTCTACATCTGATTTAAACAATCTCAGGGTTTTAGATCCTCATCTTATTTTACTGAGTATCTATTGTGAACTAAAGGTCTAAAGCACTGTTTGTTTTTATTCTTTTAAAATCATCCAGTGTTCAAGATTTTTTGTTGTTTGTTTAGCAAAAGAGGGAGTAGGGCGGGAATACTGCTCAGCGGCACAGTGTCTGCCTAGTACACACAAGACTTTGAGCTTGATCTTCAGTACCTGCACACGTGTACATACACACACAAAGTATAATTTAAAAGCATTCCTTTCATCTCAGATATTCCCAACACTTTAGTAGTTGTCTGAAATACAGTATTTGTGGATACTTCACAAGACAGGTTCTATCAAATAGTAAGATTTCCAGTTCCACAACAGAGTAAAAAAACACACTTACTTTATCCTCTGTACAGTGACTGCTTGACATTCGTCCCTTCTGGACCCATCCTGTACCCGATCTGATAGCTCTACCCTGAGTATTTTCATGCCATCACTGTCACTCCACTATTTCCTGATAAAAGTTACATTATTCACAGATCATTTTTAATGCACCCACATTTTTCCTCAGAAAAGTTAACTAAGCCATCCTAAATAAATGACTAAAAATCTAAAGCTTATCTATCTTGGCAGGACTTTAACTTGTCTTTGAGTCAGACACTACAAACAGGCGGTACACACACACCAGCCCGGTCCTAGCACCAACTCTGAGGCCTTCATTCTAAGTCCCTCCTTTGCTTTGCTGATTCTTCTGTGCTGGCTGATGCCTGGGCTCCAGTGGTATTTTTAAATGACAAATGGTGTCATAGTGCTTTCGTCACAGAACACACCATCTCCTGTGGTTTCAATCCAGAAGGAAGAAAGTGACTTCATTTGAGCGAATCTGTATCTGATTCCTTGAACTGCGCAGGAAACTGACTCCAGGTTTTCTGTTTTAACAAAGTGACATGGACTAAAGTAAATCCAAACAGACTCAGGTGCCAGCAGGTGGCTCAGGGTCAAGAGCACGGAAGGGAAGGGTTAAAGGTACAGGACAGTTTGGAAAACTTGGCCTTTTGTCCCTGAAGACATTTCTGCCACTGCCCTTTCACGAGGGTTCTCTTACTCCCGCCCGCCTTCCAGACCCTCTGCCTGCAGGGAAGGATAATTCTAAGATGTCTTCTGTAGTGGTGAAGTTTCTTGAAATAAATGTTGACCGAAAAGGTCTGGTCCAACCACGTTCTCACCTGTCCCGTTTGGTTAGTTTTGACTCATCTCTGATGCTCTAAGCCAGGGACGAAAGTGAAACCGCAATCTCCAAATGCCTCACCGCATGCGAGTGTCAAACGGCAGCGTGAAGGAGCCATGGCAAGGTGCGGAAACTGAGCCCCACCCCGCCGCGCCCACACCACACCAAGACAGGAACCGCCCAGGGTGCCAAGGACTGCGCCCCAGGACACCCTAGGTCTTCTGCGCCCTGTGGGAAATAACAGAGGCCTCATGGAGAGGACAGGTCCTGCAGTAAATCTGGTGAAGTGGATCAGAATCCCCGCGCTGTCACGGGAGACTTGGCCGAGGGCCTTTAACAGCACTGCGGTGGGGATCACAGCATGCCTATCCCGGGTTCTGACACAGGAAGCACCTGGCAAAGAGTGAAACTGCTCCTATCCTAACAGAAAGCTACCAAGTGGGAGTACACTGGACATAAAATGGCAAACATAAGGGTGAGTCTTTCTCCCATCTAGGCTAGTCTTCAAGTGGCTTTAAAATCAGCTTACTGTGAAAGGGAAAAACAAAGGCAGAAAAAATGAGACACATCTGTTAACACTAAAAAAAAGTTACCAACTGATGACTAAATATAAAAGGATAATAATATAAGTTAAGGGAAAATAAATGGATTTGAAGTATCAACGAATGTAAGTACAGAAATACAGATACAGAAACTGAATATAGATACAGAATATAGATACAGAAAATCTCAGGCATGAAAGATTATTCTGAAAATCATTTCAAGGTTAACAATCAAACCAACAAACCAAATGCTACAAAAATAAGCCAGATTTTTTTTTCAAGTGAGAATCTAGCATATTACAAACAGAAAACACAACCATACCTTCTGCAGAGTACAAGACACATGAAGGCTGACTGTAGAAGCCTCTTATGAATGGGTCTTTCCACAAGGGTGGGAATAGCTATTTTCCCTTTCAGGTGGAGGAGATGAGAGACAACAGCAACAACAAATAATATTCAGAAAAAGTCTTTAAAGGTCAAATTCCTCAAGATGGCAGGAATTAGCCAAAAGGGGCTCATAATCATATACACTTATACCAAATTAAACTGAATTAACGCAGGACACTAGTGGGCAATGCCTTTTTAGAGAGAAGCTTCTTATTTTCAACGCAATTTGCTCCATGACTCAAAAAAACCCAGTGCTCACGGACCTCCTGGGTGTTAGACCCCATCAGCCCTGGAAGGAAATTCCATGCAGCTGCCGCTGCGAGGTCTCCATGCCCTCTCTGGAAAAGGGCTTCTTCTCGCCTTCCTGGTGGCCCCAGCCCCGCTGGGCTTGGGAGGCCGCTCCAGCTCTGAGGATGGAGCTGAATAAACACTGCGAAGCACCCTTTGGGCTCCAGACAGGGGCTCCGCAGAGCGGTCACCTCCTTGGCCTTCAGCCTTCTGTCCCAAAGAATTCTGCCAGGGCAAGAACTCTTAAGTGCTCTTCACAAAAGACATGGGGAACTTGCTTTGGACCCAAAAATGATAAAAGAGAAGATGATCACCCTGGGACTTCTGGTAAAATGTTCCAGAAAGCACTGGTAGAGGTGCCCCGATTTACCAACAGGAGTGTCTCATGATTTCACTAAGCCACAGGAGACGTCACCTCTACAAAACAGAAAGCAAGCTCTGAGAAGAGAACAAGGCAGCACAGAACATTACAGGAAGATAAAACACACTTGGGAAAATCTGTGTTAAATGCAGTAAACAGTGGACTTGGCAGAACAAGAGGTTAACTGAGCTCTTGCCACTTGGGAAGCATGTCTGTGATATCAAAACGTATGTACGCTGTGAAAATAATCAAGAAGTTCTGTACTAGCTGGAGAGAGTCACCTCCCGGGCCCAGCTGTGACTTTGTGAGGTGCCTGAGACCCAGAATCTCAGGGAGACCTCGGGCCCAGCAGGGACCCGGTCCAGCGCTAACAGAGTTCACTGCCTGTCCACGGAAGCACTGGCCGCTGACTCACTGATATTCTCCACACTGAAGCCTGCTTCAACCCAAAGACAATAGGTCTGACCAGTCCAGAAGGAGATACTTCGTGGACCAGAATCAGTAATAATCTAAACTATGACTAAAGGCAGCTTTCTAGAACTAAAGAAGATCTGGGTCTTAAAAGAATCAAGACTATGCATTAGCTCCCAGGTACAACCTGTGGCAGAACATTGAACAGCCAGGTTCATTTTTTTTTTAAAGCTGCAATTTTTTAAAGCCAGATTTGATTTGGCTGGCCTAACCCAAGACGGGTGAAATGATACTTTTTTTTTTGGTTGTTGTTGTTGTTTTCTGCTTGATTTTCCTTAAAGGCAAAAAACAGAAGTCCAGAAACTGGTGGGAGCAGTGGATACAGAGGCAGGTGGCTCGGCTTGCCCTGCAGAACTAAGCTGCTCGTCCCCCCACCTCGGACTGCGAGGGCCCGGGCTGCCCCCCTCTAGAATCCGCACCCCCTGCCCCAGCCAGTGCCCAGGGATTAGGCGACTCCAGCACGGACCGGCCAAGCTCCCACGCCTGAGCTTGGGACAGCTCCGGAGCAGTGTGTGTGCCTGCTCAGGTCTCTGCTGTACCTAGGTCACACACCACCTTTTCATGCTGCACAGCGCTGGGTCTCTCACTCCCTCACTGTCCCCAAGAATTCTCACCCGCCCTGGGACTCTGCATCTGCTTTCAGGGAGCCCTGTCTAAGGCGAGTGCTCACAGCTCTGAGAGAGAAAGAAGGACACCGTGTCTAGTGTCTGCGCCACCCGGGGTCACTGTCATCACAGAACGCAGATCCTCAAACCCCAAGACCTGGCTGAGGACTGAGTACCTCTGGGGTTCGGGTGCCTATGACCAACACACCACCAGACGGGAAACCGAGCAAGGGAAATCCAAAGTTATCAAATTAATTCTTAGGGGCCTAAAACTGGATGAGACAATAAAGGAAAAAAAAAAAATCATAGACCAATCTCACCTAAAAACATATGTGCGATTTTCAAATCAACTTATTTGATGAGGCTCTCTTTCACCAATAAAAGGTAAGACAATTAGTAAAACATGGATATCAAACTGAACACTTTACAGGTAAGAAAAATAATAAAAGTAAGTAACATGGCAAACCACAAAATAAGAATTCTATGTGAATTCTATCAATTCCTCTGGAAAGAATTACAAAGCAAAGCTCAAGTAACACAAATTAAAAAAAAGAAAAAAGAGAAGAGACAAGATGGCGGACTGGTAGGTAGCAGGAGAGAGACCCTCTCTGAGAGAGACAGCTCAAATGCCAGAATAAAACACCCTGGAGAGACCCAAACAGAGAGAGATAGACTCTCACAACACAGAAAGAAACTAAAGCGCAAAAACCCGCTCAAATAAGAGGTCCTGGGGCTACTATTAGTGAAGATAAGATCG
>PVJX010024957.1:0-27489 GCA_004027295.1 Dolichotis patagonum | reverse complement strand
CCACATCTTTTTCATGCACTCCGCAGTTGATGGGCATCTTGGTTGTTTCCAAGATTTAGCTCTTACAAACTGTGCTGCTATGAACATGGGTGCACATATATCGCTGTGGTATAACCTTTTCACTTTTTCTGGGAATATAACCAGGAGGGGAATAGCTGGGTTGAATGGAACTTCCAGTCCTAGTCTTCTGAGAATTCTCAATACTAATTTCCATAGTGGTTTCACCAGTCTACACTCCCACCAACAGTGGAGCAGTGCTCCTTTTTCCCCTACACCCTCACTAACATTTGTTATCAGTTTACTTCTTGATGGCAGCTTTCTTTCAGGAGTGAGATGAAATCTCAATGTTGTTTTAACTTGCATTTATAGAGTGATCTTAGATGGTGAACATTTCTTCATGTCTTTATTTGTCATTTGTAAGTCTTCATCTGAGAACTGAGTGTTCGTTTCAGATACCCATTTCTGGAGACTGTCTTTGAATTTGGGGGTCTTGATGTTTTTCAATTCTTTATATGTTCTTGATATAAGTCCTTTGTCTGAGAGGTTGCTGGTTACAGTTTTTTCCCATTCTGGGGGTTTTCTTTTCACTCAGTTGGTGATTTCTTTTGAAGTGCAGAAACTTTTCAATAATAGGAGGTCCCAATTGTTGATTCTCTAAAGTGCTTCCCATGCAGTTTGTGTTTTGCTCATGAATTCTCTACCTACACCTATGTCTCCAAGACTTCTACCTACCTTATCTTCTAGTAGAGTTAGTGTTTCTGTTTTAATGTTTAGGTCTTTGATCCATTTAGACGTTAGTTTTGTGCATGGTGATAGGCATGGATCTAGTTTCAGTCTTCTGCATGTGGAGAGCCAATTTTCCAAACAACATTTATTAAGAGACTATCCTTCTTCCAATGAACATGTTTAGTCCCTTAGTCAAATATTAAGTGGTTGAGTGTCTTTGTACTTATACTTGCATTTCCTATTCTGTTCCATTGATCCTCAGGTCTGGTTTGTTGCCAGTACCATACTGATTTTATCACTGTGGCTTTGTAGTACAGTTTCAAGTCAGGGATTGAGATGCCTCTTGCCTTGCTTTTATTGCCCAGAATTGCCTTTGCTATTCTAGGTTTCTTTTGATTCCAATATGAATTTTAGGAGCATTTTCTCTACATGTTTGAGGTATGTCAATGGTATTTTGATTGGGATTGCATTAAATTTGTGTAAAAGCTTTGGAAGTATGGACATTTTCACAATGTTTGTTCTTCCTAGTCAAGAATAAGGACTATCCTTCCATTTTCTAATATCCCCTTCAATCTCCTTTTATAGTGTAGTATAATTTTCAGTATATAGGTCTTTTACATTATTAGTTAGGTTGATTCCTAAGTATTTCATTTTTTAAGATGTTATTGTGAAGGGTGATATTTCCATAATTTCTCTCTTGGTGAGTTTCTTGTTTTTGTACAGGAATGCTATTGATTTTTGAGCATTGACTGTGTATCCATCTACACTGCTGAATTAGTTTATTACTCTAGTAGTCTTTGAATGGAGTTTTTTGGGTCTTCTATATAGAGTATCATGTCATCTGCAAATAGTGATAATTTAACTTCTTTGTTTTGTATCTTTATTACTTTTATTTCTCTCTTGTCTGATTGCCCTGGCTAGTGTTTCCAGAACTGTATTGAAAAGGAGTGGTGATAGTGGACATCCTTGTCTTGTTCCTCTTCCTCCTTTTGATTCAACTGAAACTTTGTCTTTGATACATCTTGACTCTCTTTATCATTCCTCTTCTGTACCTCAGATAGCTCCTGTCTCTGCTGCCCTTCCTCATCAATCGTTTCTCTGCATTTTTTCTTCTTTTAGGATACAAGAAGTAAGATAGGGAATATTTGTCAATTCTTAGGAAAAAAGTTAAAACTTGAAGAAATAGATTTAGTTCTCAAATATAGCGCCTTTCAATTCATGAAAGAAAGCAAGTTGTCCAATTTCAGCATGGTACCTGATAATTATATTACTGAGGGTTTCTCCCTTATGAGAAAAGGTAAGAAAAAATGCTCTGCTTTCAAAATCTGTCAGGGGACATGGGAGACATTCCTCTTGGCCAGAACAGAATGTGAATAGTTAACCTGTGTGAATTTTTCCTCCTTTTTGCTGAGAGTAGAGGCCAACTGAGCCTTAATTCTCCATTCTTCCACAATTCCCTTCAAGATCACATTCCCAGTGACTTAACCTCTTTGAAAAGTTCCCACACCTAAAATTTTCACCACTTATCAGTCGCACCAAGGCTCATAACTAAGTCTTTAGGTTTAGGGAATACTTTCAAATCATTGCAATAGGTAATTTTTCTTTAGTCAATGATTATTATTTATATTTTATTTTTATTCCAGAGTGTAGTTCCTGGCACAGAATAAGAATTCTATGACTTTTTTATGGTAGTTTTTACTGAAGAATCAAAAATGAATAAAATATTTTACATCCATTATTAATTTGGTTTTAAGTCCAGTAACCATGTCATAGTGATTCATCACATAACTTTTTAAAATGTTGAAGCTTTTGATACTACAGTGCTAAACCTTTTAATTAAGACCAGAAAATCAAATGAACTTTGTTCAGAGCTTGATGCTATGGACTCCTTAGTGGTTCAATATTCAGAAGCAATAAAAACCTGGACTATAGAAAGTTCATCTTTCTGCACCATGGTTAGTAATACTGTTTAACACAACTTTTAAAAAGATGTCTTCATAGCCAAGAGAAATGGATTGAATAGACTACACTCAAGAACTGAGACATGGAGGTGGAATTCCCTTAATGCAATAGCATTTGGACAGAAGGGTTTACAGAGGTAATTAAGCTAAAATGATATTATTGCATCAGGTTATAGCTGATCATGTTTGGTGTTTTTAAAAGAGAAAAGTAGGACACAGATATAGAAGTAGGACATTGTAGACACCTGGAACAAGATGGCCATATACAGTCAAAGAGAGAAGCCTAAAACATATTCTTCCTCCAGCACCCTGATAAGAGTCCAGGACTCCCAACACCATTAGCTAACAGTCCAGGCTCCAAAATTGTGAGGAAATTAATGTCTGTGACTTAAATCACCCACCCAGTCTGTATTATGTTGCAACAACAGCCCTAGCAATAAACACAAAGGCTTTTGAAAGATTTTTGAGTCAGTTCAAATATAAAAATGAAATTCACAACTACAAAATTTGTAAGGTGTGAATTATTCACATTCAGATATTGAGATGTCTATACAGAAAAACTAGGTGTTCCATTTTAATCTACCACATTAACCTAGATGGAAAATTCTATTGACTTGGTGCTAGCCAGGTAAAACAGACATGGTGAGAAGGAATAGATTCTAAGTGCTTCAAAAGATTGAGCCAAACTTGCAGTGAACAAGTGATATGCAATATTGGCTGTGAGAGAGCAGGAGGAAAGAAATTGTTTCTGCGCAAGTCAAAGGGTGAATGCGGCATCCAGGCGTAGACTGGCTATTGGCTTTCACCTCACACTTCAGGTATCTCCAGCTGCTTTCTTGGTGTCTGGTGGATTCCAGGAGTTGATAAATGAGATGTGTTGAAGTTTTAAGCCCTGTTACTAAATCTGATCTACCTTTCTATGCTGTGTTTTCCAGAAGTCATGGGAGACTGGAAGAATCACTTCAACGTAGCCCAAGCAGAAGCATTTGATAAAATATATCAGGAGACGATGGCAGGATACCCTCCAAAGCTGTTTCCATGGCAGGAATTTTGAAAATTTCTACAGATTATATGAATACTGCTATCTGTGTTCCTGATCTTGTACTTCTGCATGCCTGGGAGTTCATAGCATAAAAGTTATGATTTTATTGTGGATGTGAATTATCAAATCTTTACATCATTGATGGCCTGATTGTTCCAAATGACTTATTTACCCATTTTAATTTCATAGCATCTCCACTTGAGAAATTCTTCATCATGTTCATACAGTAAGCATATAAAAATCACCCTAAATTGTGTCAAATTTTTACTTTATTCTATTTATTTATTTTTTTGGTCATGGGATCAAACATGACCTTGCACTTGCTAAGCAGATGCTGTGTCACTGAGCTATAACTCTGGGCCTGCTTTTTTATTTTAAAAAGTAGAAATAAAAATAAAACAAATTTTCAGAATAGGTTAATAGGACAGGAACAACAATTAATACATTGCATATATCTTTAAGATTGTTACTCTTCCTCTTGAAGTTTTCCCCTCAATATTATGTAGTGCCCTTCTTTATCTCTTTGGATCATTCTTGGTTTGAAGTTCACATTGTCTGCCAACAGGATTCCTACTCCCACTTTTTCTGGTTTCCTCTTGCATGAAATATTGTTTTCCATCCTTTGACTTTCAGTCTATGGGTTTCCTCTTGAGATGGGTTTCTTGTACACAGCATGTGTTTTTATGTTGTTTTTTGGTCCATTCTGCCAGTCTGTTTCTTTTGATTGGTGAGTTGAGGCCATTTACATTAATGGCTATAACTGTTAGATATTGGTTTATTGTTTGCAGCCTTTTGGGGGCTGCACGGGACTGGCAAGGGGTGATGGAGAGACAACTCCAGAGATCAGACTGATGGCACAGATCCGATTTTATTAAGTAAGTACAGGAGTATATATAGGCTGAAGAGGAAGGGTGGAAGTGAGCTCAGAGGAAGGGCAGGATTGAGCTTCAGGGTAGGTGGAAGTAGGCTTAGGGAAGGCAGGGATGCACTGTGCGGTGGGCTCTGAGTGGGGTGGCCCTGGCAGGGATGCTCTACTCGGTGTGCTGGGGAATGGGGAGTCTGAGCAGGGAGCCAGACCTCAGGACCTCGCCCTCCCACAGATTCCCCCTATTTTTTTTATTAATGCCAATTGTATGGAGGCCATCATGTCTTGTCAAGAATGTAGGGTGTGGAGCCGGGTGCATAACACTTGTAAGACATAAAAACCAATAAATCCCAGTAATCCCAGGAGTCCCAGAGTGAGGAGATTAGAGGGTGAAAAGAAGGGCTGTAGGTTATGTAAGAGGTCAATGAGGATAGTATCAGTCAGTCCTGGCATTTGGATAGAGTCAATCATCTGTATTTGGTTAGTGAGCTGTAGATACAAGTTCCAAAAGGTGCTATTGTATGGACCCAAAATCCAGTCATGAAGTGAAAGACGTTCAGCTGACAGATTGGCAGATTTTGGAGTAATTCAAAGCACCACAGAAGCATATCCTTGATCACAGGCTGTTGTAGCCACATGCCACAGATCTTGTATTTCTGTGTCTAGAAGGTCTATTTGTTGCTGAAAGTTTAAAAGAGCCATGTGGGTGTAGGTGTTTATTTGTTGTTGCTCTCGAAATTTCTCAGTAGCAGAGCTGGATAGGTTATTAAGAGCCTGGGTAGTCACTGTTTATCAGGTGAGGGAAATGGCAGCGGTGTCTCCTGTGGTGGCAGCTCAGCAGCTGGCTGGGCAGAATAGGGAGGAGATTTCTAGCTTGGCTACAGAATTCTTTAATGGCTCCCCAAGTGATGGGAGTGGTGGTGGTGGTGTTAGGGATGTGCCTCCTCCTGTGTTGAGTTGGCCTGCCCCTTGGGCAACTATCCTCGAGTGTCAGTTGATACATCTCCAAGGTAAGTGGCAGTGGTAGGCCAGACATCACATGCGGGGATCCACACTGGCCGAAGGACTGTTTCTGGAAAGACACAAGTGAATCCTCTACTCTGGGTTAATGGGGAGCAGCAGATTACCATTGTTGACTAAAGAGGTCTTTCCATCTCACCAGAGGAAGCAGAGGGGGAGGGGCAAGTAATGTGCCTCAATGTTTGTGAATAGGAGATAGCCCTTTTTTGTCAAAGGTTAATAAATTCGTAGTGCTAAGGGATTTAGTTAGTAGTTCATCTGGTGTACTCCAGGGACATAGGTCCCCCTCTGTTTTTATTAAATTTGTTAAGGCAAGATGGGTATGGTTAATGATGGTCTGTCATTGGGGATTGTAAGGGAGTCTATGATGTAGGGAAATGTTACATTTTGAACAGGCATTTATGAAGGAGGCTCTGGTGTAACAGGACCATTATTTTTCAACAACCATGGCTGCTTTAACATTTGAATGCCTGTAAAATATTAGCAAACTTTTACATAGAAAATTTAGCAATCAAACTTACAATGTTGTGGCATTAAAACCATGATGACATTTTATAACACTTGAATCTGCATTTGGACAACAAATTTCTCCATTTTGGTTAATCATCCCTATCTAACACATAAATGATTGTACCTAACTTGTCAGTTAGGAGGATATATATCTCATAAGCATTTGTTAGAGGCAGAGGTCTGAATCTGTACTAAAATGTTGCTACCATAAACAGTCCCCATTTTACCTTTTGGAAAATCAGTATATCAGGAAGCATGAATATATGAACACACCATTAAGTTAACAACAAACGTTCATCATAACCATATGAAAACCTTTGTATGGGCATTTTTAAAGCAAAAACGTTTAGTATTACTGCTTTTAATGATGACCAATGTGAACATATTACAATAAGATTGTCATATAACTTTAGTTGAGATGTCTCCCATAAGGCTATGGAGATGATTTGAGCTTCCAATCAATGCACAAGAGTTGGTAAAATGTTACCAGGTGGCCACTTTCTTTTCATCAATTCAAGTCCCTTCCAACAATCCCAACCCCAAGGGATATTTATTTAATCATTTTTATAATAATTTTTTCTTAAGAAAACTCCAATCATAACATTTAACATATTATTTTTGAACAATGATAGACTCTCAAATTATGACAAGCAACAATGTAGATTACATTTACATAACTGACTGTAGCATCATTTTGACTAACTGGGAACCCAGGTGGAAGTATGTATTGTAATTTTATAACTCAAATAAATCTTGATTAAATGATCTATAAATGCAAAAGAATAAGGAAAAAGGAAAATTGTTGAACTCAAAATAAAAAATAACAGCTGTTCACAAACAGACAAATGGACAAACATGGACAATCTGTACAGATTCACACATACATAGAAACAAACACAGAATTGTCTGTGTCCACGAGAACTCTCCAAGTCATAGACTGGACAAACAGAAGATTCACAGGCAGACTAATGAACATCTTACACAATCAGAATACACTCAAATATATTTTAGCCATATTGAATTACACAAATTTGTCTACAGCTGTACATTTTGTAATTTTATATAGTCTAGTCAGATTTTTTGTATTTCAATTAGCAGAGATCTCATATCAAAGAATTTGAAAAAGACAAAATCTTATGTATATTTAATGTATTTTTGTCATAGGACTTACCATGCACTTCTATCATCTATTTGGACCTTCTTTATTTGTGATTACCATCTCGTGGGCATCTTGGGTGAAGTCTAGCTTCATTCTTTTCTATTGATTGTGGCATGGCCTCCAAGGCATCAATATCACAGGACTGAGCATCAGCTTCTTGAGAGGAATCAATGCCTTTTCTGGGTTTGGGCTCCTGATACAGCTGGACAGCACACACTGGCACCCAGATAGTCCATTTAGCTTTTCCTGGAAAAACACAAGCATACCCTTGACCCCACATTAGCACTGGACTGGGTGTTTTCATTATCCAGTATGAAGATATTTCCAACAGACTGGTTTTAGACTTTATTTGATTGTGTCATCTTTCTGCTGCAGTAGTTACAACTGTGTTAGAATTTAAATATTGTCAATGGTATATACTGCCAAATGAAATCCATGATGAGGTGAACTGTCCCCTTTTTTTTTGAAGTTTAAATTTTGAGCACATTTAACCACTTTTAGACCTGAAGATTACAATGAATTTTTGTGGTAAGGTGTAAAGAAAATGGAAGCTGCATTTTATATTTAGGTACCTTGAGCTCTCTTGTGACATGCAGGTGGTGCTCCTGCTCTGGGCTGGAGACCCCAGTGTTGTTGGGGATCTGAGCACCAGTGCAGTGTAAACTCTGGATTTATAAACATGTACACAGGTGATAGGAAAAACCAGAGTAGCTCGGGCAGGACAGACCTATGTCCTACCTGTCTAATAAGTATCAAAAGATCCAAAATCCCTAGGTACCTTTTCTTTACTTACATATTTTCCAATTTTTGTCAAGGGAAGAATAACCAATTGAGCAATACAGTAATCTAGGGAGATTTGAACTGTGTTTTGAGTAGATTGAACCAAAATCCTGATTTTTCCTTGCAGATGAAACAAGCAACATTGTTTTTTTTTCCTTCTTTCTCTGGGCGAAAATCCAGGCTCAGTGGAGGCTTTGGTGTCCTGCCCTGCCTGGGGGCCTGTCAGAAGCAGGGAGAGGAGCAGAAAACAGCTGTTTCTATTAAGTAATCTTTTAAGATCTGTAGCGGACTGTCCAATTGTATCTCTCACAAGGGGCATTGTGGTTAGTTTGGGGTATAGAAAAGGCAAATTTTGGTCGGTCTTCAGGGTGTAGGGAGATGGAAAAGAAGCAATCTTTTATATCAATAATACCTGTGAGTTATGTTTGTTGTTTGTTGGGTCCTTATGTTGTTGCCAGGTTGAGGGTTGCCCTGTTTGGAGTTTAAAGGGATGTCTTCTCTATCAGTCTTAGAGCAGTGGTCTTTCTCCCAGCAATAACCACATTTGCATTTGGGGCACATTGTTGTTCACATTCATCCTTAGAGATAGCCAACCTGTCTAGGTATTGACCGCTACTAAAAATGACTCTTGCTAGCTGTTTCCAGTCAGTGGGACAATGAAGTTCCATAATGACTAGTTCAAGAAGTTGTTGGGCAAAAGGTCCTTGGATGCTGTCCTCCTTGACTGCCTCCTGTAGGTGCTTTAAGGTGGTATATTCATGAGCATAGCAGTGCAAAGGGCGAGCAGGATTCTGATGTAAATTAACAGGAAATGCATCATTTACCTTTTTTTCCCATTCCCAATGTTTTGCCTGATTATCCCGAGTAAGGCACAAGCCCTCATAATAATGATACCATTGTGTAGTGGTCGACTGAGGTTTTCTATTCATATTTGTCTGACAGTAGGATTTCCATGGATCTTTAGGGTGTAGTGACCCATCATCACCAGTGGGCGGTGCTGCTGAGTAGGCAGACGGGTCCTGCATGTCAATTTGTGTTTTCATCATCTGACAGGGCAGAGCTTCCGGCCTGTCAGTGCATGGCGAACTTGGCCGGGGTGGGGGCCGTTCTTTCGGCGCCATCTCTGGAGCCTTTTAGGGCTTGATAGTAGAGTAGATTTTCAACAGAAAAGAGGCCTTCTCCTCCATGGAGTTTACCTGTTCCTGCTGACTCAGCGAAAAATCATTCTCCAAGTGGTGGGTAAGGGATGGACCCCCCCCCCCGTGCATGCAAGCCTCGGGATCCACTAACAGGGGGAAGGCTTCTGCATTGACCCCAGTGATGTAGTCTGAGCCCACCAAACATGCTTGGATGGTAAGTACAGCAGGTTGGAGCCCTAGGGGAAAGACTGTCCTCTCATGTTGCTCAGTGGTGTAGAGCCAGGGATTAAGGGGAGAAGGATTTCCCAATACTGGGAAAGGGTGGAATAGGCAATTTTGCATTGCCTAGCCTGCAAGAGGGCAGCAAGAACCCATGCCTGCGGGTGCTGCTCCTTGTGAAGCGCGGGGCCCATGATGTGGGCAGGGCCCACTTACCCAGTCTGAGGAGGCACAATTGTGTGATGTTGGGTGTCACTTGCAGCCTTTTTGGGACTGTGGGGGACTGGCAAGGGGTGATGGAGAGATGACTGGAGATCAGGCTGATGGTACAGATCCAATTTAATTAAGGAAGTGTAGGAGTATATATAGGCTGAAGAGGAAGGGTGGAAGTGAGCTCAGAGGAAGGGTGGGACTGAGCTTCAAGGAGGGTGGAAGTAGGCTAAGGGAAGGTGTGGATGCACTGTGGGGTGGCTCCAAGCAGGGCGGCCCTGGCAGGAATGCTCTACCTGGTGTGCTGAGGAACAGGGAGTCTGAGTGTGATAAGACTCTCTTTTGCCAGGGCAGCCAGCCAGACCTCAGGACCTCAACCTCCCACAATTGTGGACATGTTGTCTTTCTGCTGTTTTGTCTTTAGCTTTCCATTCTATTTAATTGTCTGCCTTGCTTGGTGGTTTTATCCTATGTGTATCTAGAATGTTTTTCAGTATTCTTTGTAGTGTTGGTTTGGTGTTCATGAAGTTTTTCAGCTGTTCTTTGTCATGGAAGTATCTTATTTCTCCATCCATTTTGAAGGACAGTTTTTCAGGGTACGTCAGTCTGGGTTGGAAGTGGTTTTCCTTTAGGATCTTAAATATTTCACTCCATGCTTTTCTTGACTTCATTGTTTGTGTTGAGAAGTCTGCTGTGATTCTGATAGGTTTTCCTTTAGAGGTGATCTGTCTTTTCTCTCTAACAGCTTTTACTATTCAGTTCTTATGGTGGTTTTCTGGGATGTTCTTATATATCTGGGTGTAGTTTTATTTTGGATATGGCTATTTGAAGTTCTATATGCTTCACTAATCCAAGTCAGTTTTCATTCTCATGTTTGAAAAATTTTCTGCTATTACTGGTGTAAATATCCTCTTGATAACATTTGGGCTGTCCCCTTCTTTTTCCTTTATCTCTATTAGTCTTATGTTATTTTTCTTTGCATCATCTTGCAGCTATTGAATTGTTATTTCTTGATTCTTTGTTATTTTTAAAAGATCTTACTTTTCTTGTTCACCAGCTGCAATCTTTTCTTCAAGGTCTAAACTTCTATCTTCACTTTTGTTGAGGCAGTTTTGGCAGCTTTCAATAGAATTTTTTATTTCCTTATATCTCTTTGAATCTTCTTTATGTATTCTATTTGTTTCTTATAGTGTACATTCAGGGATTCTATCTGTTTGCTTTGTTCCTCTAATTTTTTAGCTGTGTGTTCACTAGATGTGTTCACTATTTCTTTCACTACTTTTATCATTTCTTCTTTTACCTCGGCAATATTTTCTGATTTGAATTTCTCCTTCGCTTCCCCTAGTTGCTTATTTATTTCAGTTGCTCTCATTTGAGTCATTTCAGCTGTATGGCTTCTATTTTCTTCTATGTACATGGCTCCTAGTCTTTCTTGGAATGGGCTGGGGATTTGAGACTGCCTTTTGGTCTTTCCTTTTGTCATTTTTCTTTATTTCCTTGGTTTGAGTGGTGTTCTAAAGCTTCCTCTGGATGTGTGGTGAATCCCCTCCAGCACCCTCACCTCCTGGAGCAGTCTGAGCTCCCCTACAGGGTTTTGGCTCCCTAAATTGAGAGGGGGAGGCTGGGCATGGTGAACTGGGGCTGGCCCACCCCTTGGGTACAATGCTCTGTCCTAGGGGGCTGGATAAGATCTCAACTGCTGGCAGTGCTGGTCTTAAGCTCTCCACAGGCCAGCCCAAATTGACCTAGAGTCTTCCTGCGTGGTCTCTGCCTCCTGAACTGAAAGAAGCCTGCTGGGCATGGTGGACTGAGGCCCTGGAATCTGCTGGATCTAGTCCAGCATTCCTGGTAGCTCCCCAGAAACTCAAATCCTGGGAGCACAGTTCTCCAACTCTCCCCAGGGCACTGAGACTCACCTCAGGCAATCCCAACACCCCTGCAGGCTCTTGGCTCCCTAAATTGAGAGGCAGAAGCTGGACATGGAGAACTGGGGCCAGCAGAACCCCCAGATACAATCCCCTGTCTTAGGGGTGGTTATGAACTCAACAGCTGGCAGTGCTAGTCTTAAGCTCTCCCCATGCCAGTCCAAATGGGCCCACCGTCCTCCTGCATGTTCCCCACCTCCTGAACTGAAAGAAAGCCACTGGGTGTAGTGGACTGATGCCCTGGAATATGCTGGGCCCAGTAAAGCATCCCGGTAGCTCCCAGAAAAAGCTTTTGATAAGGTACAACATTTATTCATGATAAAAACCTTACAGAAAATTAGAATAGATTGTCTTTACCTCAATATGATAAAAGCCAACTATGACAACCAAACATCCAGCATCATGTTCAATGGCCAAAAACTGGTAGCCTTTATCTTAAATTCAGGCAAAAGACAAGGATGTCCATCATCACCACTCCCATTCAACACAGTACTGGAAATACTAGCCAGAGCAGTTAAACAAGAGGGTGAAATAAAAGGAGTAAAGTTAGGAAAAGAAGAAGTTAAATTATCATTATTTGTGATGGCATGATTCTCTACATAGAAGACCCTGAATACTCCATTTCAAGACTGCTGGATATAATAAATAAATTCAGTAATATACCTGGATACAAAGTCAATACTCCAATATCCATAGTGCTCCTATACACTAAAAACAAAATCACAGAGAAAAATAAGCGAAGCCACACCCTTCACATTAGAATTAAAAAAAATTAAGTTCACTTTCCCCAAGTGTCTGCTGCCAAGGAGAGGCACCTGAGCTGGAGGAGGCCAGCCACATGTGTGGCCTGGTCCTCTTACTGGCTTCTGCTTGCGGTGGGTGCCTGAAGCGGCCAGGCTGCCAGATGCTTCTGTGTTGGCTGAACTGCACTGGGCTGTATGCATAGGTAGTGCTTGGAAGAGCCCCCCTCAGGCACCCACTGAGTTGGGAGTGGCCTGGATCCTGTGGAGAGTGAGTGGCTTGCGGACAAGGTGGTGTGTCTCAGGGAGGATGAGTATGGGGATGAAGCAGTTAGCGGTGCTCAACGTGTACGACATGTACAGGATGAATTAATATGCCTTATCAATTGGCATTGGAGGTTTTCATTCAGAAATTGAAGTGTATGGTAGAGAATTTGCTTATGGTGGCCATCCTTACCCTTTTTATGGAATATTTGAAGTTTCCCCAGGAAATGCTTCTGAGCTAGGAGAAATAATTTAAATTTAAAGAAGCCATTGTTTTAGAGAGCACTGACTTCCTATAAGATAATATATAAAAAAATGTGGAAGAAGTGGGAAAAGAATACAAAGGCAATGCCTATCATTTGATGCATAAAAATTGCAAATCAATTTTCTTCAGCTTTATCAGACATACTTTGTGGAAAATGATCCCTCACTGGATCAATCAACTTGCCTACTTCAGCTCCTGTATCCCCTTTCTGCAGACCTGCCTCTGAAAAAAGTGGCTCACTCTCACAGCCTGCAGTCCAGCATCAGCCAGGAGCTCCAGGATGAACTGGAAAAAGCAGAGGATGCTGCTGCATGTGGTGCCATGGCGAGCACTGCAGCAGTCTCCAGACCTGGTTACCACACTAAAGTATAAATATCTCTAAAGTCACACCTGCAGAGCTGTATCTGGCAGTTGAAAATCACTAGAGGAATGTAAACAGAGTAATCTTCCTTTTGGATATTTTGTATGCAATGATGGCTCTCCTCCAAATCCCAGTTTTTCAGCTCAGGATTATATTTGTAATAATAATAAAAAAGAATCACTTGGCACAGGAGGGAGAGCTTTGTACAAAGCTGCCCTGTGTTTTTTTTTTTTTTACCGATTTGTACATTTGGATTTACTTCTGTTTTATACAAGCTTTGTTATGTTATGTTTACTGTATTTTGTATTGCTGTTTACAAATCTTGCATGGACTTCTGCTACCTGAAAGAAGAAAATCCTCATCTTCGGAAATTAGGCAGGTAGTATTTGTACACTTCTTGACAATTGCCAGAGCTATGGAATAATTAATAGGCACACAAATGGGTATTTACATGGTTAAAGTTCTCATCTCCTGATTTAGAATTCTTTTTTTTAGATTTGTATTTGTTTTGTTTCCATTTGGGGCACCAGGATGCAGAGAACCAAACTGGCCTGCTGTGAAGGAGTGCACACAGCCCCAAGGATGTGGGACCCTGGGTCACTTCCTTCTCCACTCCTGCTCCCACTCCAAGTAGCACATCTCCCAAGGTGCCTGTGGGACCGTTGGTTTCATCCTATATATCCATCCACCAAGCAGGATGGTCTTGTGTTAGTCTGGCTTTGATGCCTCTGATTATACAATTAAGATGTTTTTGTTGAAGATAGTCTTGTAACTGACAAGTGTTTTTGCACACATATGTGTGGGGGCTTCATGTTTATCTTAATACATGATAATTTCCTCCCTACATAGGATTTGGTTAACAGATAGGAATATCCTAAGCAGTAGCCTCCTGAGTAGAAGTATGAGTTGACATTCAACTGCTTTTCACTGTTCAGGCTCTCTTTTATACTAGACCTTGAAAACTGGGTTCTAAAGAAACATACCCCACCAAGGTTATCTTTGATATTTCATACTTTTAATTTACCATATCAGAAAGCATACTTTGTTATGGGAATAGTTCCACCTCATATTTTGTATTTTGTTTGGGGCATTTTTCCTCCTTCTCTCTTTTGTTGTTCTCCTTTTTGTTTTTCCTTTCTTTTCTTCTCTTTTTTCTCTCTCTATTCTTTCTTTTTTCACTTTTATTTTAATTTGAAAGACAATAAAGCAAAAGGGGGCAGTACAGAGCAGATTAGAACAGGACAACTTAGGCAACACAGTACTATACATTAAGTCAACTGGACATCAACAGTAGCTAACACCATATCTCTTACTCTGCTATAGTTGACCATAGTTTCAAATACAATAATATCAAACATAACACAATAGTATAAAGCCATGCATATAGTGAAAGAATTACAGGGCTTTCTGAAACGAATAACAGAAAATGTTCAATGGGTACTGTAATATCTCATTTTTGATAGAAAAGAAAAAAAATTGTTTGAGCTATCACACATATTCAAATTCCAATAAGACACAATGTGATAGAACCAATGGTAGTAGAACAAAAAAAAGCATGGTAGGACTTCTAAGAAGGATGATATTAAATCAGCAATAGCTGTTACAATGTTTTGTTTTCTTCAAAACAGCTATTCATATCATCAAGTATGATACAGTCAAACAAAACAGGATAAAACCATTCCAAATGATGATTGAAAACTTTAAAAGACTTTGAAGCTGTGAGATGGGGACTCATGCTTACCATAAAGTCTTATATACTCTTATCAAATCTCATATTAGGCAGATTATATGGTATTTACCCTTGTGAGTTTGGTTTATTTCACTTAAGAGAATTGTCTCAAGTCGTGTCCATTTATTTATAAATACTTCAATGAGATCACTCTTTATAGCTGAGTAGTACTCCATTGTATAAAAATGCCACAACTTTTTTATCCATTCCTCAGTTGATGGGCACTTAGGTTGTTGTTTCCAAGATCTGGCTATTACAAATTGTGCTGCTATAAAAATGGTTGCACATATATCACTGTGGTATGATGTTTTCAGTTCCTCTGGGAATATGCCTAGTAGCAGAATATCTGGGTCAAATGGGACTTCCATACCCAGCTTTTTGAGGAAAAAACAAGTTCCACCTCATAAATGAATGCCTATTCCAATGGACTTCTTCTTGAAGTGTATTTTAATATTCATCTTTTTATGTTTGGTAAAATGTATGTCTCTTTTACCTCATACTTTAAGGAGGAATTTGTCACCAGATATAAATCCTCATTAGCAAGGATGCTATCACTCAAGCCTACTCCCAGTTTGACCATTGGATGTAAGAACCAAGTCATTATATGTTAAATTGATTTTTTCTGCCTTAAGAATGAACCTCCTAAGTAAAATATTGGGTGCAGTGTATAAATGATCCAAAGCAGTGACTTCAGGTTTAGATGTTAGTTTTAAGGTTATTTACATTTATACAAACTTTTAGACTGGGCTATTTACAATTGCTCCCTGTGATGATACATATCATTCACTAAACTACATTTTTAACTTTTTCAAAAAAAAGTAAATTTGTAGGAATTAATGTAACAGAAGAAGTAAAAGTTTTATGCAGGGAAAATTATAATACCCTGAAGAAAGAAATCAAAAAGGATCTCACAAAATGGAAAGGCATCGTTTGTTCATAGATAGGAAGAATAAATATTGTGAAAATGACCATTCTCCTAAAATTTTTTATGCAGATTCAATGCAATCCCAAGCAAAATACCAATAACGTACCTCATAGATCTACAGAAATTACTCCAAAAATTCGTCTGGAAGCAGAAGAGACTTAGAGTAGCAAAGGCAATTCTAAGCAACAAAGGCAAGGTAAAAGGCATGACAGTCCCTGACTCGAAGTTATATTATAAAGCTCCTGTAAGAAAATCAATAAGATATTGGAATAAAAACACACCTGAAGATCAGTGGAATAGATTAGAAATACAGCAACAAATACAAACACACTCAACGAACTTATCTTTGATAAAGGGGCCAAACATATTCACTGGAAGAATGATAGTCTTTTAATAACTGGAAAAATTGGCTCTCCATATGCTGAAAACTAAAACTAGACCCATGCCTATCACCAGGTTCTAAACTAAAATATAAATGGATCAAAGATCTAAATATTAAAACAGAAACACTAAATCTGTTGGAAGACAAAGTAGGCAAATATCTTGAAGACCTAGGGGTAGTTAGAAAATTCATGAACAAGAATCAAACCACATGGGAAATACTTCCTAGAATCAATAACTAGGATCATGTCTTATTAAAGAGTTTCTGCATGTCAAAAAAAACCTCCAGCATAGTGAAAGAAAACCCACAAACTGGGAAAAAATGTTAGTGAACTGTCCCTCAGACAAAGGAATTCTGTCTAGAACATATAAAGAATTAAAAAAATCAGACCCCCAAAATTCAAAGACCCAATTAAAAAATGGGTATCTGAGATGAATATGCAGTTCTAAAATGAAGAAATACAAATGGCAAATAAATACATGAAAAAAGGTTCAGCATCAGTAGTCATTAGAGAAATGCAAATTAAAACCACACTGAGATTCTATCTGACTCCAGAAAGAATGTCCAGGATAAAAAACAACTACCAAAAACAAATGCTAGAGAGGCTGCAGGGGAAAAAGGAACTCTTCTGCACTGTTGGTGGGAGTGCAGACTGGTGCAACCACTGTGGATGTCAGTCTGGAGATTCCTCAAAAATCCAGGATTGGAAGTCCCATTTGTGGGCACGACTTGAGACCCTTCTCTTAAGTCAAATAAACCAAACTCACAAGTGTAAATACCGTATAGTCTCCTTAGTATGAGAGTTGACAAGTGTATATAGGATTTTATGGTAAGCATGAGTCCCCATCTCATAGCTTTGAAGTCTTTCAATGTTTTCAATCATCAGTTGGAATGGTTTTATTCTGTTTTGTTTGACTATGTCATGAGTGATGATATGAACAGCTTTTTTGAAGAAAACAAAACATTATGACTGCTATTGCTGATTTAATATCATCATTCTTAGAAGTCCTTCCATGCCTCTATTCTTCTACTACCACTGATTCTATCACATTGTGTCTTATTGGGATTTGAATATGTGTGATAGTTTAAACAAAATTTTTTCTATCAAAAATTAGATATTTAGTACCCATTGATCATTTTCTGTTATTTGGTTCAGAACGCCCTATAATTCTTTCACTCTTTGCATGGCTTTATAGTATTTTGTTATGTTTGATATTATTTTATTTGAAACTATGCTCAACTATGGTAGAGTAAGAGATATTGTGATAGCTACTGTTGATGTCCAGTTGTCTTAATGTAAAATACTATTTTGCCTATGTCATCCTGTTCTGATCTGCTCTGTACTGCCCTCTTTTGTTTTATTCTCTTTAAAATAAAATTTAAAAAATTTTAAAAACAATTAAAAAAAGGAAGCCCCATTTGGCCCAGCTATTCCACTTCTACAAATATTCCCAGGAGAGCTCAAAACATCATGCCACAGTGATATATGTACATCCATGTTTATAGAAGCACAATTTGTAATAACCAGACCTTGTAAACAACCTAAATGTACATCAACTGAGGAATGAATAAAAATTCTGTGGTATTTTTATACAAAGGAGTACTACTCAGCTATAAAGAATGATCATATGAGATATTTATAAATAAGTGGATACAACTTGAGACCATACTCATAATTGAAATAAAATAAAAGTCACATGTATAAATAACATATAGTCTATCTAGTGTAAGAAATGATAAGAGTACATAAGATTTTATGGTAATCATGGTTCCCCATTACATTGCTTTGAAGCCTTCTAATGTTTTTGTTCATTTGTTGGAATGGTTTTATTCTGTTTTGTTTGATTTTATTATGTGTGATAGTATAAACAGCTATTTTGAAGAAAAGAAGACATTATGGCAGCCATTGCTGATTTAATATCATCTTGCTTTGAAGTCCTATCATTCTTTTGTTCTTCTATTTTCATTGGTTCTATCATGTTGTGTCCTATTGGATTTTAATATGTGTGAGAGTATAAACAAATTTTTTATGGAAAATGAGATATTATAGAAGCCATTCTTCATTTTATGATATTTGGTTTTTTATGTCCCATAATACTTTCATTCTCTTGAATGGTTTTTTACTATTTTGTTATGTTTGATGTTATTGTGTGTGAAGGTATGCTCAACTATTTCAAAGAAAGAGACATTATGGTAGCTACTGTTAATGTCTGGTTTTCTTGTTGAGAAGTGCTGTGTTGCTTACATTCTTCTGTTCTGCTTCCTTTGTTCTGTCCTCTTTTGTTCTATTCTGTTTAAAATAAAACAAAATCACAGTTTGCTACAATTACAATATTTTATGTTTTTATTTTAATGTAGTACACATATAAACCATATGGAATATTTCAAAACTGCAGATATCTTGAAATGAATGTGGGTAAAGAGATAATTTGTAAAAGGCAGGCCTCAAAAATGTAGAGATTTGATAATTCAAGACTTCATAATGAAATCATAGACTTTATGGTAAGAATTCCAAAGCATGAAAAACTACAAGGTCAGGAACACAATTATCAGTATCCATGTAACATTTTGAAATTTTCAAAACTTCTCCCATGGAAACAGCTTTGGAGGATATCCTGCCATTTTCTCTTGATATATTTTATCAAATGCTTCAGCTTGGGCTACAGTGAAGTGATTCTTCCAGTCCCCCATGATGCCTGGAAAACACAGCATACAGACTTAGACTAGATCAAGTGATAAGGACTAAGATGTCAGGACATTTCATTGATGAACTCCTAGAAAGCACTTCATACAGACAACATAGCTGGCGTAGCCTAAGGACCACTTGGGAACCAGTAGCCTTTCTTTGCCTGGGTGTCTACCACTCATACTTCTGCCTGCATAGAAACAATGTCATCCCTCCAACACTCTCCCAGCAGATCCTGTATATGTATCCTGTTCACTGAAAGCCTGGCTCAATATTTTGAATCATTTAGAATCAATTCCAGTCTCATAAACTCTCTTTTTACTCGCTAGAACCAAGCCAACATCATTTGTCATCTAATTTAGTGTAATAAATTAAACTGGAATGACCAGTTATTCTCTGTAGGCATGACAACTTCTAAATGTGCATAATAAGAATAATATCATCAAGTTTTGAGCAAAACTCATTAGATTTTATGGTCCTAATTAAAATGATTAGCTCTATAATACTAACAGCTTCAATGTATTAACCATTTATGTGATAATCATTACCACATGTTTAATGTACTTAAAACCAAATTAGTAATGGCTATGTTATGTTTTATCTCTGTTCCCTCAAAGCTACTACAAAAAATCATAGCATTCCTACTTTGTGCCTGGTACTACCTTCCAGAGTAAAAAAAATCACAAATAACAATAATGAAAAAAAATTATCCATTGCAATGTCTTGGAAGTATTCCTTAAACCTAGTTTAAAGGCTTGGATTTAAGCATTGGTGCTATAAGAAGTGGTGAAATTTTAGGTGTGGGATATTTTTGAAAGCAGTAAGGTTGCTGAGAATATGACCTTGAAGGATATTGTGGGAGAATCGAAGAGAATTAATGCTTAGTTCATCTCCAATCTGAACACAAAGTAGAAAAACACAGACCTCTTAACTCTTCACATTCTACTCTAGCCAAGAAGAATGTATTACATGTCCCCTGTAGATTTGGAAAGCAGAGCATTTTTACTTACCTTTTCTCATAAATGAGAAACCCTCAGTAATACAAAAATCATGTAGCTTGCTGCAATTGGACATCTTGTTTTCTTTTATGAATTGAAAGGAGCTATACTGGAGGACTAAATCTATTTCTTCAGGTTTTAACTTCTTTCCTAAGAATTGACAGATCTTCTCTACAGTGCTTCTTGTGTCCTAAAATAAAGAAAAACCCAGAGCAAAGATTGATGAGGAAGGATAGGGATGAGAGAAGAAAAGAGCTGTCAGAGGTTGAGAAGGAGAACCATAATGAGTCAAGATGTATCACAGGTAGGAAAGTTTGAGATGGAACAAGAGTAGAAAGGAAGTGAGACAGGCAAAATGAGACAGTTTGAAGTATGTTCATCATGCAAAGTTGAGAAAGACTTCCCAGTGTGATTGAATAAAGCACACCATACATACAGTACCTGAGACTTTCATGGCTACTCTTAGAAACACAGGCAGACAACAGTGAGCCTAAGCATGGGGAGACACAGCAAGAATTTCAGAAAGATTTATGCCTACAGCAATAATGATACTTTCCAATAATTTTTGAATAACACAAAGCAATATAAGATCCTATAATACATGAGCTCAATAACTGGCATTTCTTGGTCAAGAACTGAAAGCTTTCACTCTAAAATCAGGAACAACACAAGGTCACTCACTACCACCACTCATTCAAAATAGTTCTGGTTACATTATCCAGAGCAATTAGACAAGAGAGAACAATAAAAGAAATAAAGATAGGAAAGAAAGATTTTAAATTACCATTATTCACAGATGACACGATACTGTTCAAAAAGGACCCCAGAAACTACAACAACAGGCTTCTAGACTTAATAAGCAAATTGAGCAGTATAGCTGGGCATAAAATCAGTACTCAAAAGACATAGCTTTCATGTACACAAACAACAAACTCACTGAGAGAGAAATTAGGGAAACCACAGCCATCATGATAACATCAAATATATGAAATATTTAGGAATCAACCTAATATAGAATGTAAAAGACCTCTGCATTGAAAACTACAGTACTCTGAAAGAGAAGATTAAAGAGGGTATTAGAAAATGGAGAGATATCCCTTGCTTACAGATAGGAATAGCCAACATTGTGAAAATGATCATACTCCC
Source organism: Dolichotis patagonum (assembly GCA_004027295.1). Classification (NCBI taxonomy): domain Eukaryota; kingdom Metazoa; phylum Chordata; class Mammalia; order Rodentia; family Caviidae; genus Dolichotis; species Dolichotis patagonum. The sequence goes on along the minus strand of PVJX010024957.1, from coordinate 6,437 downwards.
AAAACTGTTAAACAGATTTCATGCAATCTCAATCAAAATACCATTAACACATCTTACAGATCTGCAGAAAACATTCCTACAGTTCATATGAAACCAGAAGAGAATTAGAATAGCAAAGGCAATCCTGGCCAACAAAGGCAGGGATAGAGGCATCACAATCTCAGATGTGAATTTATGTAACAAAACTACTATAATAAAATCTGTATGGAAGAAGCAAAATAGCCAGCCTTTCTGGTAATCAGGACAAGTCATGGTTGGCCCAGGAAGAGAGAAGTCAGTGCCTCTCAAGAATTGGCCATGCTAGGACGGGGAGGCACCCAGCAAGAAGCCAAATAGCCAGCCTTTCTGGTAAGCCACACAACTCATGTGGGGCCCAGGAAGTGAGAAATCATAGCACCTCTCATGAGCTTACCAGCATGTGGGCTGATAATTGAAAATTGCCCCAACCCAATCCATAAGAAACTAGATGGTTTGGAGGACAGGCTCGGTTGATAGCAAGTGAGGTACAAAAAGCAACTGTATGATTAAATTTTTTGGTTGATTTTGTGAGTCTGGGACCAGTGAACTGAGAATCTGTTAGGAGAATGACATTATACAGTATAGAAAATATAGGGGATTTCCTACTGTCTTATTTTTGAGGTCAAGTATTGTTCTCACTGTTTTGTTTTTTTCTGATTAACTGCTTTCCTCTATTCAATGTTTTCTTTTGATTGGATTTATTGTTTTGAATTGATTCAATTTTGCTATATCCAATGGAATAGAAAATTATCGTGAAGAAAACAAGATATACTATGTGGTCATTGCTGTTTTCTTATTGCCCTGCTTGTGTACAAATTTAATGCTTTTTAAATTTTCTTTACTAAGTTTCATCTGTTGTGTTTTATTATCTTGAAATTAAAAACTTAAATAAAATCACCGTATAACTGACAATAGAACAAACCTGAGGATCAATGGAACAGATGACACAGACAGAAGTATCGGCACACTGCGCCACCTTATCTTTGCCAAAAGGGCCAAGCGTGTCCATTGGAAGAAAGCATCTTTAATAAGTAGTATTTGGAAAACTCCCTTTCTACATGCCAAAGACTTAAACTAGATGCATTCCTACTAACATACACTAAAGTAAAGTCAAAGTGGCTCAAAGATCTAAATATTAAGATGAAAACACTAAACCTACTGGAGGACAAAGCAGGGAGAAATCTGGAGGACAGGTAGGGGTAGGTTCATGAACCAAAATCAAACTGCACAGGGAGTACTTCAACTGGGATCTAGTCTTATTAAAAAAATTTCACATCAAAATAAACCATCAACAGAGTGAAAAGAAAACCCACAAATTGGACAAAATTTTTGCCACCTATCAATCAGACCAAAGACTTCTATCTAAAATGTATAAAGAATTGAAAAAAAATCAAGTCCCCCAAATTCAAACATGCAATCCAAAAATGGGCACTTGAAGGGAACACACAATTCTCACATGAAGAAATACAAATGGCAAATCAATATATGAAAATGGGTTCAACATCATTGGTCATTTCATAAAAGTAAATTAAAATAAAACTGAGATATCATCTTACTTCAGAAACAATAAGTAACATCAAGAAATCATCCAATATCAAATGTTGGCAATACTGTGGGGAAAAAGGAACCCTTTTCCACTGTGTGTGGGAAGGTAGATAGGTACAATCACTGTGGAAGTCAGTATGGAGATTCCTCAAGAACTAAGATTAGAGGTTCCATTTGATTCAGCTATTCATCTTCTGGGTATTTTCAGAGATGAATTGAAAACCTCATGCCACAGGGATATATTTGCACCCATTTTTATAGCACCACAATTTGTAATAGCAAGATCTTGTGAAAAATCATGTCCATCAACCATGGAGTGGATTAAAAAAAGCTGTGGTATACTTGATTTCTTCCTCTTCTCCTTCCCCTTCTCCTTCTCCTTCTCCTTCTCCTTCTCCTTCTCCTTCTCCTTCTTCTTCTTTCTTCTTCTTCTTCTTCTTCTTCTTCTTCTTCTTCTTCTTCTTCTTCTTCTTCTTCTTCTTCTTCTCCTTTCCTCCTCCTCCTCCTCCTTTTCTCCTTCTTCTTCTTCTTCTTCTTCTTCTTCTTCTTCTTCTTCTTCTTCTTCTTCTTCTTCTTCTTCTTCTTCTTCCTCTTCTTCTTCTCCTTCTCTTTCTCCTCCTCCTCTTCTTCTTCTTCTTCCTCCTCCTCCTTCTCCTCCTCCTCCTCCTCCTTATTCCTCTTCTTCTTTGGTGTTAGGGATTGAATTCCCAACCTCACACTTGCCAGACACGTGTTTATGCTGCTAAACTAAGCCCCTAGCCCTGCTAAGCTGTGGTAATTTTATACAATGGAATACAACCCAGCCATACAGAATGATAAACTCAAGGCTTTTCTAGGTAAATGGGTGCAACTATAAGCCATACTCACAAGTGAAATAAACCAGACTTGCATGTGTAAACACCAAGTTGACTCACTAGTGTAAAACAACAGAGAGTAAATAAGATTGAAAATATACCAACTTGGGACTCTGTGCCCAGGCAGTAAGACTGCACCCTGTGTCTGGAATAAGCCCAGGGTGCATGAGAGGTATAGGCGGACCTAACTGGGCTGTGCTCAGCAAACCCTGGGCAGCTGGCTGGCCAGGAACTCATGCTGGGCCCAGGCTGCGTGCACTCCAGCAGCAGGCGGAACCCCAATGTGCACTGGGCAAACTTGGAACTCTGCGCCCAGGCAGTAAAACCATGTCCTGCATCTGAAACCAGCCCAAGTCATGCAAGGGGGTTCAGCAGGCCTTACCTGACTGTTCTCTGTGAACCCTATGCAGCCAGCTGGCTGGGAACCCATGCTGGGCTGCAAGTGATCCAGTGGTGGGAGGAACCCCAATGTACACCAGGCAAACTTGGAACTCTGCACTCAGGCAGTAAGACTGCGCCCTGCATCTGGAACCAGCCCAGGGTGTGCAAGAGTGATTGGCAGGCCTAACTGCACTGTGCTCGGTGAACCCCAGGCAGCCAGCCAGCCAGGAACTCACCTTGGGCCCTGGTTGCACATTCTCTAGTGGCAGGTAGAACCCCAGTGCACACTGGGCAAACTTGGAACTCTCTGCCCAGACAGTAAGACCACACCCTGAATGTGAAACCAGCCTAAAGTGTGCGAGAGGGATTGGCGGGCCTGGCGGGACCGTGCTTGGTGACCCCCAAGCAGCCAGCTGGCCAGGAATGCATCCTGGGCCCTGGCTGTGCACGCTCCAGCAGTGGGTGGGACCCCAACGCACACCTGGCAAACTTGGAACTCTGCACCCAGAGGAAACTTGAACTATAGTGAACTATTTGTGCTACCTTGAAGGGAGATTAAGTTACTGCCTCACCGAAACAAGATCTAAGCTGGCTCTAGTCAATGTGGTGAGTATGCCCCTAAAATAGAGGTGTACAGTAGCTAAATAGGGCCAGTAGTAAAGCTCCCTCCAAATAACTGTAAGACTTTGGTAAGTCTGACAAGAGTGAGGGTGACCCATTCCTACACACAGAAAACATCAGGAAGAGTGAGGAGTGTGTTGAAAAGGACTCCCCCAACTTGAAGAAAATCAAAAGGGCTTATTAGACACACAGGCACACAATAGGGACACAGTAGGGCCTCAACTGACACAAACACTATACACAAGGAGATTTGATGACCTGGAATAACCTGAAGATAAACTACTAGCAGGAACTAAAAACTGACCTACATCAATACTACTAGGCTTGTCAGCCCAGGAAGAACAAAAGACTCACCCAACAGGCCCTGCAACAGGGAGCCAGATGACTGGACTACCTATTCATTGTGGAACCCAGCAACTGGACAAACATCTTTACAGTAGGACACCAAGATACACATTACTAACAGTTGACACTAGAGGGTCTGAAGAACCAAACACTAACTCGAAAGAGGAAAATGGCAAAACAAAGAGGCAAAATGTAATCTTAAACATCCAGTCCAACAGGTACAAGTACAGGAGACACTGAAATAGAGGACTCCAAAGGTAACACACCAGGAAACTCTGAAAATATATCAAATGAAATAAAAAATAACTCCATGAGGCAATAGAGGAAATCAAATTAGAAATACTCTCCCAGGTAAAGATAGAAGTAACAACCTTAGTAAAGGAGTTGCAGAGCACAGCTAAAGATGAAATAGAGAAAAAAGTACAAGAACATGGGAAACTGATTGAAACCTTGAATGAACAATATAGAAAACAAGCAGAATTCATGAAACACACTGAAAGAAACATCCAAGAAACAAAAATTTTGATCTAAAGCATGCAAAACCATTTAAATGAAGCTGAGGATAGGATTTAGGACTTGAGGACAGGATTGCAATTAGTGATCATGAAAGGATAGAACTTTTAAAAATAATGAGGCAGCATGAAATCACAATCCAGAAGCTTCAAGATGATGCCAAGAACAACAATATAGATTATTAGGCATTAAGGAAGATGCTGGAGTCCATACAAATGACATATGTAAAATATTCACAGAAATAATAGGAGAAAACTTTCCAAACATGGGGAAAAATCTGTTAGATAAGAGAGGCATACAGAAGGCTAAACAGTCACAACCAACATAAATCTACACCCAGACACATAATAATTAAGATCTCAGACATACAACATAAAAACAGAATACTAAAAGCTGTTAGAGAAAAAAACACAAGTCACGTATCGAGGAAAGCCCATTAGAATCACAGCAGACATTTGAGCACAAACCCTCAAGTCAAGATGCGATTGGAATGAGATATTTCAAGCCCTGAAAGAAAACAAATTCCAACCCAGACTGATGCGCCCAGCAAAACTTTCATTCAAATTTCATGTTTTATATAGTTGGTTCTTGTAAACTGTTTATAAGCTCTACAGAGTCTCTCCATGTATATCTATCCTTTCTGTATTAGGGGGAAATACAAAACAAAGCAAGACAAACAAAATAATTCCTAGAAAATTGTGAGGCAAAAAGTCATATAAAACCACAATACAAGGTGATCTACAATGGCTAACATGATGTCTCAGCAGTGTATGACAAAATTAATAATGTGCTCAGGTATCTTAGTTAAACTTGTCATCTTCAGTATAGTTGCCCATACTCTTAGACTTCATGCTATCAATCATAACAGATTTGAATAAAATCAGTCAATACAAGGTAGAAATCTAACAAAACAGATTCAAATATGATCAGTCATAATAAGAAAGTATATGTTATACAGGGCTTCAGATTAAATTGATAGGAAATTAAGGATGATTACCATAATATGTCCATTTATTTTTGGGATAGCTGACCTTGTCCTCAAGTCTAGTGTAAGCAGACAAACTCAAATAGCATGTAATCCATCCAAGCAGAGTCATGAGAACAATGTAGATTTTAAATCTTATTACCACATTAACAATATCCTCTGCCTTCCTTTTTTAGACAATTCCTCCCCTTTCACTCTCATAGGGTGCACTGCTTATTTTGGGTCCCACTGCCTCCCTATATAGAGCATCTCAATGGACCCTATCTCCTAATCTACTCTGCCTGTGTTTCTCTCTGTTAGTATTTCAAGGCCATCTATACTAGACATTACAGCAAATCTTCTCTGCCTCATTTCTGCTATTCTATTTTTCTGCCATTGGTTGTCTATTTTTCTGTTCCACTCCACTGTCTGCCCTGTTCACTGAGGCCTCTCTGCCACTGTTCCTGAAATGCTTGTATTCTTTTTCTCTCTTTCTAAAGTGTCCTTTAGTATTTTTTGTAGGGTTGGATTCGTGGTCACAAATTCTCCAAGTTCCTCCTTGTCATGGAAGCATCTTGTTTCTCCATTAATTTCTAGAGACAGTTTTGCAGGATACATCAATCTGGGCTAGAGGTTGTTCTCCTTCAGGGCTTGAATTATTTCACTCCAAGCTCTTCTTGACTTGATGGTCCGTGTTGAGAAATCTGCCGTGATTTTGATGGGTTTTCCTTTACAGGTGATCTGTTTCTTTTCTCTGATGGCTTTTAATATTTTGTTCTTATATTGAATTTCTTGGATCTTCATTATTATGTGTCTGGGTGTAGCTCTGTTTTGGTTGTAGATGGCTGGAGTTCTGTATGCTTCATAAGTCTGTGTATCATTTCCTTTTTCTATGTTTGGGAAGTTTTCCTTCATAATTTATGTGAATAGCCTTTACAATTCTTCTGTTTTGACTCCTGCTTCTTCATTCACATGCTTTATTCTTAAGTTATAAATCCTCTTGTCATCCTCTCACCTTCCAAGTGTTACTGCCTATTCCCTTGTTATTTTTAAGAGATCTTCCCTTTCATGATCACACATTGCAAGCATATGTTCAATTTTTGATAGTCTATCTTTAGTTTCTTTCAAGCAGTTTTTCCAACTTTCTATTTAGTCTTTAGTTTCCTGATAATGTCTTTGAATCTGCTTCATAGGTT
>PVJX010024956.1:0-27489 GCA_004027295.1 Dolichotis patagonum | reverse complement strand
ATGATTCAAGAGACAAGTCACTGATTTATCAACACTCAGAAATCATCTTGTGCTGAATGCTTGATCATTTTTCCATAAAAGTTTTTATATGGCCAGGGATTTAGCTCAGAGGATTAAGCAGCTGCCTGGTAAGCGGGAGGTCATGAGTTCTATCCTTGGTACAAAAAAAAAAAAAAAGATAACACAAAAAAGTTTTTATGATGATCCTTGGTCATTTACCCAACAGTGCTGAAAATTTTGTGTCCTGCATAGGGAGGTTTGCAACAACTCTATTCATAATTGCCAAACTTGAATGCCACCAATGTCTTCAGCAAGTGAACGAATAAATAAAACGGATCCTCCCAAACAATGAAATATGGCTCAGCACAAACAAGAAATGATCCACTGAGCCGTGAAAAGGAATGGTAGAAACGTAAATGTATATCACCAAGTTAAAGAAGTCAAAAAGGCCATGCAATCCATTGTTCTAACCACATGACTTTCTGGAACAGGCGAAACTATAAAACCAGTATAAAGATCAATGGTCATCAGGAATTAGTGGGGAGGAATGGGTAAACAGATGGAGCACACACAGTTATGCAGAAGAGAAACTATTCTGTATGATGCTGTACTGGTGGACACATGGCATTAAAATTTGCCCAAATACACTGAATGTACACCAAATTCATTGAAGATACACTGCAATGTATGTGCCACTCTGCTGGGGTATTTGAACACGAGGGAGGCCGGGCCATGTGCAAGGAAGGAGCTTTATGGGGAATTGTTGTAAGTTTCTTTCAACTTGATAGGAACATAAACATGCTCCAAATAATGTGTATTTTTAAACTACATTAGAAAAAACTTTCTTTGATAATTTCATGATGCTACAGAAATATTTGCACACATGAACAAAAAGCTATATAAAAGCTCTCACTGTTAAACAGCAGCATGACGCAGTACCCAAGAACACAACCCAGGAGCTCAACGGCTTGTGTTCAAATCCTGGCTTCAAGCCACATGACTTTAAGTAGCTTACTCCTCTGCGTCCATTTCTTCATTTATAAGATAGACAATTCCCCATTATGCAATTACAGAGACTAAATTTGTTAGTATTTGGAACAGTACTGGGCAAAAATAAGAGCAGAAGTAGAAGGTAAACTCACAATAGTGAAAAATCAGAAGAGAAAAACAACTTATATGCATATCATGAACAGAATGGTTAATTGCCCTGGCATATGCACAGCATTCAGTAATCCTCAACAACGAAAAACAAACGGGTAGGAGATGTGTAAGCATTGACATCAACTTTAAAAAACAGATTGAGGAACTATTATCAGATAAAGCAACTGTAGAAAAATAACTGCGGGATTGACAAATCTGTTACAGTTGAATACTTTTATATATTTCTATAAAGGCCTAAATGAACAGGAAACATTTTAAAGATACACACCAAACTGCTAAGTAATCTGACACTGATAAAGACCCGGATTCTAGCCCTAACTCTATAATAACTAGCTATGCCATCTCAGCTAAGTCACCTAACTTCAGCTGCACCTATAGCAGCTTCCTCATCTTAAGAGGGAGGAAAAAAAGGGAAGGGATGGCTGGATTCAGTAATACTGCCAATTGATACGACACCCCCAGATACCATGGCACTGGGGCTTTCTAAAAATAAAAGCACTGAATCCTTCAATACCCCCATCCTGTTAAGCATTTATTTAAAAAAAAAAAAAAAAAGACTATGAAACAGAGTGCCTTGTTTCAAAAGCACAGCTCCAGCCAGATGGAAACCATTTGGCGTGGGTAAGATCATGCTCTCAGTAACAGACCTTTCTTCGTTACCAGCCCCCACACTGGTGCCATGTGTCTTACAGGAAAAAACTGCTTTATCAACTGATACATAAGCAATAGGTCTTTTTTTTTTAATTGCTATTTCTTGCTTCTCTGGACTGTCATCAGAAACATTTATATTATCATTCATAAACTCATATAACCCAACTCAACTGCCTACAAGGAGGAAGACAAGAAATTGCTGTTTTAGCAGATCACATTAGCTTCATCCACCCAATGATTTCAGGGGGACAGTTTCCGTCACAGGTACCCATCACAATTCTAAGGCACCCTCTGAAGCAAAACTTGGTACTCAAGTTTTTCTGCCACCCACTCCTTCTCCTTTACTTGGATCCAACCTTTAATCTCATCTCCCCACATCTTTCCTTGTGGTCTTCGGCTGCCCTGCAACCTTCCTGGCTGCACCCCAATCCACTGTTGAACTCACCACTGTAAGTTCCCAGTCCCTAAAACAGTGTCTGTCACAGTCACACAGCCAGGATCAAAACTTTTGATTTATGTCCACAAAAATACTTATTAACTGGGGAAAAAGGATTAAAAGATCTATCTTCCTGAAGCAAAGTAATGAATACATCTCTGACTGGACAAAATTTTATTATCTCACAACTGACAGCACCTAAATATATGAAGCATTGTGGTCATTTCTGACAATATTGAGCATGACACTCCCTCCATTCTCACAAAGAAATTGCTGGTTGTCAGATATTACTGGGCCTCTCTTCCTTCCAAGGAGACTGGAATTCATCACTAATTCATTGCCCGCTGACTCTGATCCTGGGCAAGCACACTGCGTGCACCTCAATGTCATTACCTGTAAGGTAAGGACACCACCACTTTTTGTGATAGGACTACCCTGTTTGCTAAATAAGATAAAAAGGCATTCAGCACAGCAAGATGTTATGATTTGTTTTAATTACTAATATTAACCCAATGTCTTAGTCAAGCAAGGGCTTTAAAATCTGGCACAACCACTGCTTTAGCCTCGGTGTCACACACCTTGTCTACTTGGCAAAAAAGGTACTTCTGGACTCTGCCCACAAGTGGCTTTGGTCCTATAATTCACTGTATAAGAATACCCCTCCCCACCACCCAAAGCCTCTCATTCCATTCATCTTTAACCCCCAGCCATCCTTGTTGGCCCAGCTTAATCTACCTTCTCTGTAAGTTTCCCTGTTTGTGATAGCATCTGTTCCCCAATAAACTTTATTATGACCCACAGCACTTCGGACACGGTAACATGGAACACGATCTGTTTTCTCACAGCACACTCAACAAGCTTCTACTGAGGACATTTGACAGATATTTCATTTTGTGTTAGAAGAAGTGAGAGTCAATAAGAAAGAATCCCTGTCCACAGTCTAGCAAAGGAGGTAGGCAAAAAATAACCCAGTACCCAAATAATTTTTTCCTTAAAATTTTGATAAACACCCTAAGCAAAGCAGATATAAGTAAAAATACTTGTGCTGTCTTAAGATTCAGAGTAAAGACAAGATTATTTCGACATGGTACCTCTAGAGAATAATGAACATTCATTGGAGTTCACTGAGTTACCTTTTTTATTACAGTTGTTTAAGAGTAGAGACAATATATCAGACAACAGCAATGAAATAAAAAGAGTAAGAAAATGTTACTTGTGAACTCTGAACTGTTCTCTGAGTTTCAGATTCCTTAATGGAGTAAGAGAATGAGCCTTTTGGAAATATTAAACATACCACAAATATATTATTATCTTTGTATCTACTCAGCTACAACTAGTGCATGCTGTAAAATATGGCAAGAGTTTAGGAAAACTTTGTTGAATGCGTACAAAGTGATTAACTAAAGCCTACAGCCTTTTTTCTTCATGAGCAAGGTTCAGTGTCAACCCTGAAACATCTATTCAACCCTTTGTAATTAGAACATGGAATAAAAGGCAGGGGCATTTCTTGGCAATGATGAGATTATAAAGATCTGTCCTTCATTTTACAAAGTCTTACACACTGAAGTATCCGAAGGCTTTTCTCTTAAGAGGAAATTTTTGAACTGCTCCACAACTGCACATCTCTGGATCTTAGTCCCACGTGGCAGAAGCATGCAAGAGTGCATGCCGTAAATACAGTGACACTGGTGGGACTCTTAACACACTTTCTCCATTTCCATTACTTTTTCTATGCAGAAGCCAGATGGTCTTTTTTGCTGGTGGTGTTACATGAAGAACAAGACCAGAATGAGACCAACAAAACACATGTTGCAAAAAAGATACTTCTCTACAGCGCCTGCATTTGGCCTCCAGACCTGGCTGTGAGAAGCCCCAGCTGGGATCCTCTGCACGCGGCCCCACCCCGCCTGTAGGCACAGAGAACCCCTGGTCCATGCCTGCTGTGCAGAGGGAGAGGCAGCCCCCAGGGAACATGTAAACAGAGACTAGGCTCAGTCCTTCTCCTTTTTCTCAGGCATCTTGGGTCCTAGTGGAGTCATCTTAAGCAACTGGGAATACTTACTTCTTCCAATCCACACTGAGGCATGTATGTTTTTCTTCAAGAGCACAACAAAATCATCACCACGACCTTGTTGCCAGCACATACCTGGGGTGCAATGGTCACTCAGACTCTAGTGGCAACCCTGCTGGTGCCTCTGTTCTGTGAGGTGTCTGCACCCAGGATTCCTGCTGTAAGGAGGGAACTTGCTGTGACCCCCTGGGTTTACACAGCAGGAGTGCTGGAACTCCCCCATTTTGCCCTCCTCAGAGATCTGGGGTCTGAGGAAACTTATAAAAGCCAGCAATCAATCCCGCCAAAAATGCCTTTTTCTGGCATCTGCCAAATTGTTAGCAGATTCCCTAACAGGTGAATGTTGTAACTATAAAGAAAGAGAGATTGAAAGACAGGAAATGCTGCAGACACTGATTTCATCAGCAAGAAACAGTCCTCCAAAGAAAACAAGGGCATTGAAGGGTTGTCTCCAGAAGAAAAATCTTGTTTTGTTCTCCTGGGGCAAGGAATAAACAAGCAGACTTGGCTTTTGAGTTGGCAGAAATATCCCCTTTCCCTCTACCAGGGACTCAGATGGAATGGGGCACTTTTTCAAAGAAAAGCACGTCTTTTCCTTGGAGAAAAAAACAGAAATGGACAAATGAAAGCGATAGTAAACTCTGACAATGTTGATTCTCCACAATCCAACTTATAGTTTCAGAGAAAAATGAGGCAGAAGCTCCCGATAAAAACCAAGACGAGAGATCAAAGGATTCAATCCCACAAGAATTCAGTTCTGTCTCCCAGCAGTTTTCTGCCTCCAATACTAGAGAGTGAAGCCACCACACTTTCAATAGAAGACACTTGAGAAAAACAATTTCTGTGAAACTTTTTTAAAAAAAGATTCTCAAACTTCAGACTGATATATGTAAAAAAAAAACAAAACACTTATGCTTTGGTGAACTGTCAGGAATTTAGAGGCTTGAAAGTCCTTCAAATATTTTATTTGCTCATGTACTGCTAGAGAAACGTAATTATTTATTTCAAGCCCCTCTGCTAAAAATATTAATGTCAATTTTAAAGGTTCTTTTGACAGTGGAAGGAATGATTACTAAAATACTCTTGTCAATGCATCCACCTAATATTAACAAGGCATTAACGTTTATTTAAACTATTTATTGCAGATTAGTATTTGGAAGGTTTTCACAAAATATTTGCATGTTATAACTCTTGTATTAATCATTAATTTCTGAAAATTAAAAAACATCAAGAGGGTTAAGCTTTTGCTAACCTGACAACCCAGAGTGTCTAGTGTTATTTGCACTCAGTGACCAAGAAAAAAAACCAAATCCTACTCTCCTGAAAGTGATTCCTTAGTAACAGGAAAACACAGGTGGGCTTCTGCTTCCAGAGAAATTTTTTGCTGAGAAAGGAGAGCTGACAACCCAGATTTTCTTACAAGGTTTATAGGTTAGGTGAGAATTGGAACAGTTACATTCCCAAGGGTCAAACACAAATATGTACTGGAAACTTGTTTCCATGATTTACAGAGTATATTAGGCTCAGTTCTGACAGATTAAAAGGTCACTTAGGCCTAGCCCTAAAATGCAACTCATGATTGTGACTCCCCTCCCTAGTAAAATGCCTTTCATGTCACCTTTGAAGAACACTGAATGTGGTCACTGGCACAACGCCAATAAACAGGATAAAGCATTCATTCATCGCTACCTGTACATTCATCAAGAAGCATACGGGCTTCAGGAAAAGGTGCTGAGATTTATTTTCTGCATGAGGGGAATTAAACTAAAGTTGATGGTCTAAATTAAAGTTAAATGCCATCAGAGACACAAGAATAAAAACTAAGTAGGTAGTAGAGAGACAGAATGTCCTACTCCTCTGATGCACATGCATATCCCTTTTTCCAAGTTCTTAAATGACATGGCTACAAAAAGTAGTGAAAAAATTAATCCAAATGTGTGACCAACCCAAAACGTGGTGTTTGCAGCACATGAAAAACTGACAATGAACATTTAAACATAATTCTCAGTTAATTAACCACATTCAATTCCACTGGATTTAATTCCAGTGTAATTTAATCTTGGCAGTGTCTTTGTACTTAGTCAGATTAAAGTCTTACTAACTTTATCCACTACCAATAATAAATCTGAGCTGAGCTGAGGAAAAATTTGATTCAGAGGAATTTTTTGAAATGTTTTATAATAAATTCTTGGCCAGTGCTTACTCAATCATGCTGCATAATCTTCACCTGTGCTTAGCATTAAGTAGGGGTCTGGTTATTAATTCAACAAGGAAAAAAAAAGTCAGTAGGATGGTTTAGTCCCAGGTAAGAACCCAAACTGAGCCAATGTGGTTGCTATGGTTCATAAGTGAATGAAAAAATATGAAATTAACAGTGAAATAAAAAAAAACAAATTGTGTTCTCACACCCTCTTTGAAAGATACAGCTGGGCTTGGAATGTGGCTCAGCAGGATACTTGTCTAGCATACACAAAGCCTTGGGTTCAATCCCCAAAACTAAAAGAGGAAAAAAAAGCGCTGGCAACCTGCTTTCTTCCCTACCTGTCATACTACCAGGTAAGCTGTGACGTGGGAAGGGAGTCTGGGACATTTCTGGCACATTTCAGGGAGATAGGTGAGTTACACTCCACCTGTAAACTGGATAAGGAAAGGGACTGGAATTACAGGGACTGTGTGCCTACAAGATGCATGACAGACCATTTTCTTTGACAAGAATGTCATTTTACCACTTAAGTAACTATACTCCAAAAGCATCATCATGTAATAAATGCCAAGCTAATATTTGAGCCCAAATCACCACCATGCCATTTTGTCCCCTTACACACAGAAGTCCTGTGAAGCCATACTGGACTGGAATGTATCAAAAAATGTAAATCTAGTTCAGTGATGGTGAAAATTTTAGAGCTTTCAGTGATACAAAGAGCCCACTGCAGCACATATGCCATAGGTTTGTCACCACTGATCTGCGTCATCTACAGAAACAGAAGTAGGGAATCTAGGGGGCATTAACACAAAGACCTCAGGCTTCTCATTACTTATGTCAAAGCTTCCTATTACAGCTAAGTTTTAAAATGTATTTAACTCCTTGAGTAAGTGGTTTTAGTAAATGCAAATACATGTTGTTTATTCATATAAGAACATGCTTAATACATTTGAAAAATTATTATGCTCTTCTTAAAACTGAAGTGCAAGAAGAATTAAGTTATATATTATGTACGAGTACAAATTCCCTACGATGAATGTGATCATGACATATATCAGTCCTAGTCTCCTGGTACTCAGAGAAGATACTTTCTACTCTTTACCTCTATCCTTCCAAAGAAAAGAATTCCTTTTTCCAACTCTGAAGCATAAGTCAAAACCAGAGTTAAAAACATTTACGTTGTTATCACCACCATGATAATATTATGAGCATGGACTTTACACTCATAATGTGATTGGCCTTCTTCTAAGACATCTCACATAGCCATTAATTCCTATACCATCTAAAATTGAGCAGTTGTGTTGTTACACTTTACTCATGAGCAAATCATGACACAGAAGTTAAATATTTAACTCAAGGTTGCTCACTCACCAGGATGTAAATCCAACAGCGGTGCTTCCAGAGCCCAATTTTTTAATATACTATATGCAGCCTCCACATACAAATAGAGAAATAAGAAAGGATAGGTTTCTCTACCAATTTGAGGGAAAAATTACTTCCTTGTGGGATGAAAGAAGAAAAGACACTGCATTAGGAATAGATCATCTGCTCTATGTAGGATTTTTCTGTCACCTTTTCGAAGGATGAAAATTATTAACCAAACTGTTTTAGACATGGATATGAGCTCTGGTTCATAGAAAGCTGTTCTAACGAAAGCAAACCCACAGGCAAGCTAATTGAATGGTCCCCGACGGCATTTTCACATAACAAGGATGACAGATAAAGATAAAATCTAGGACTATCTATTTCCCTTTGCAAACTGGCAGTGGTATTCCAAAAATGGCTGAGATAGATGGCTGCCAGGCTTCCTTGAAAACCCAGTCACAAGTAGGAAAGGCTTGTCTTCAACCACTTTTACTTAGCTAACCAAACTAAGAAGTCAAAAGCAAAAAGCAGAAGTTACTCACTTGAGGCATGCTTCTCAGATGCAAATCAATGAAACAAATGAACTGCTTGATTCAATAAATTCTCTACTCTTACTCATAGCCATACTAGCATTAATTACATACTAACATCTGGGGAACATACATGCCTGCTTGTGTGCTTTTAAGATGCCTTTTCATGGTTAACGTCAACTCGAAAAAGATCTGCTTGTTTTAAGGATACTGATGATAAAAGTTATGTATCTTCAATTTCCAAAACATTAAAATGTAAATGGTTGGAAACTCACATGACCCTCACTGTGCTCTCAATACATCACAATATGGAGACTCTGTGGTCTACACAAATGATTTCTGACATACTTCTCTCTAAACTGCTCCTAATACAGAGGCTGAGAAGAGAGAATTTTACTTTCCCTCAAACACTTTGCAGCTTGAAGCAAGCATGAAACACAACCTTATCAATGAAAGAAAAGATGGAAGCATAAAAATAATCTTTCGTCATCTTATAAAAGACGTAAAAAAGTGGGGCGCATTGGCTGGGTTGCCCTCATCCCTTGTTCCTCCTAAATGTAAACAGGATGTCTGGAGCTACTGCAGCTTTTCTATAACCAAAAGGTAACAAAAACATGAAAAGCCCATACCTAGAGGATAAGATGCAAGAGATAGGGCTTTATCACTGTATCTGTTACTACTGTCTTTGGATTTCTAATTAAGTAAACAACAAATGTCCTTATGTTTTTAAACCATTAGGATTTATCTCTTTTAGTCAAAATTGTTCTTAACACACTCGAATATCATTTGTCCCCTAATGAAATGGATATCTGAACTGTAAATCCAGTGCCTCTTGTTTTGTTTTGGGGTAAGAAACTGTTTCTACCCACATGACTTTTTAAAGGGAACTTTGCTATTAATACAGATAGACCTAATTCCTGAACCCAGGCTGACTGATTCAGAAAAAAATTTGAGCCAAGCTCAACCAGAATCCCTTTCTTGCAACTTTCTAACATTTGAATATTCAAAGAAAAGAGACCCGTCTCTGCCAGTGACTATCACTGTAAAATAGTTTGAGGCTATTGGCAGCTATGTTTTCCATCACACGGAAAATGACTGTTTAGTGAGACAAACAGTGGCAGGTACATGCCTCCATTTCTCACAGCAGGACAGATGACATACCCTGAATGAGCCTGCCTGTATTCATTCGTTCATTCGCACACTGTGGTGCTAAGGATTAACCTAGAGGTTTCTAAGCTACATTCCTAACCTTTTTATTTTATGTCATATTTTAAGACAGGGTCTTACCATGGCTGGGCTCCTGCCTCAGCTTCACAAAGTATGGAATTACAGGTCTGCACCACCATACCCAGCTCAGCCTTCTCCATTAAAACACAAAAGATGGAGGAAACAGTAAGACACATCCTGCAGCAGTCAGCCGGTAGGGAATATAGAGAAGTTAGTGCTGAAGTGGATGTCAGTCAGTTCTGAGGGCAGCTGCAGACCTAAAGAACCTGTGTAAGAGATCAGGCTGTGAGCCCACTCAGATCAAAGGCTTCTAAGACCCTTTATCACAGTTCAAACCACAAGAAGTATCACCTTCAAGGCAAGGATGCACAATATATAAATAACCCTAAGCAAAGGGAGAGTAAGGTCAGTTACACTATGCTGAACTCAACATGAGGTAAAGCAGAGAAAATGCACCCAATAATTTGTAACCACAGGGTCCCCATACTATTATGTCACTGTGACCCACTGTTAAGGAAATCCCTAAAACTTTAAGCAGAAAATAAATAAAACAAAGATTTCAAAATTCAGGCTGAGAATTCAATTTTTAAAAGCCCCAAGTTGGCAAGACCTGAGGCAACTGGCAAAAGAAAATGATTTTCTGTGAAGAAGCGTAAGTGTTACCCAGGCCACAAGAATTCCCACAAGCTGATGGTCAAAATCACAAAATACACAGGGAAACAGGAAACCATATTTTAGAAACAGCCAATATAAAACAGCAATAGCTGCAGAGGTTTCACCTACTATAAT
Source organism: Dolichotis patagonum (assembly GCA_004027295.1). NCBI lineage: Eukaryota > Metazoa > Chordata > Mammalia > Rodentia > Caviidae > Dolichotis > Dolichotis patagonum. The sequence goes on along the minus strand of PVJX010024956.1, from coordinate 17,056 downwards.
TTTTAAAGACAGAATGTTTTGAAAGCAGACATTTTTATGTGACCAGGTAAAAAAATAGATGCTTGAAAATATGGGAAAAGTAAAATCAGCAAACACCTTCAGAAGACCTAAGTCGAATGTTAAAATTGAAAAATATGAATCCTGAAGAATAAAAAGAAGACTAGAATAAAATAGTAAACAAGGACAGAGAATGAAAAACAATCCACTTTGAGAAGCTGAAGCAAGAGGATAGCAAGTTTGCGCCTCACTTGAATCACTTAGGCAGACCTTGTCTCAAAATAAAAAATAAAAAGGGCCCAGAGTGTATCTCAGTGTGTATGCGCTGGACTTGAGCCCTAGAACCACACACAAAAAAGAAAAAAAGAAAGAAAAGGAAAGAAGGAAGGAAGGAAATGAAATTATCAGTAGTTCAACCTAGAAACAAAGATGGAAAAAAATAAAGATGTAAACAAAAATAGCCTAAAGTTCCACAAGGTAATGAGAAAAAGGTATTTGAACTGAACATGGTTCAGAATTCTCCATTACTGTTGGCCAAAATCAGAAAACAAAACAAAACAAAACACCTTAAATCTAGAAATCAAGAAAAATGAAAAGAAACCATATTAATACACAGAAAATCAAAAACTCAAAAGGCGGACAGATCCTAAAGTCACCTAGAAAGAAAAACACAAAGCTAACACTCATTTACTGCTTTTAAAGGAATGATGGAAGCTAAACAAACAACAATCAAAACTAAGAAACTATTCATCAATTTAGTGTGAAGGCCCTGGGTTTAATTCTCCAGTACTGAGAATAAAAAAGATTAAAGAAGAAAAAGTTGTGCTTATAATTAAAACAAACAGTAACTAAATTCTAGACTAGTGTGGATATTTTAATATCAGACAAAAAAGTCTTTGGGACATAAGCCATTGAAAATTAAAATACTCCCTAAATAATGGCAAACAAAAATATTTCCTAAGTAATAATAAATTGTTCACTGGCAACTGTTACAGTTTTACAAGTGCAAGCCTGCACTAACATAGCCTTGCTATACATTGAAGAAGAAAAACATGTAAAGCTACAAGGCAAAACTGCAAATCAACTGTCAGCTGGAAATTTTTTTATTCATTTCAAAATGTTCACCTACGGTGAAACTCACTTTTTTTTTCTTCGTATACGATTCTGAGTTTTAACACATATATAGATTCATGTAATCACCACCATAATCAGGATAGAGATCCATAATTCCCAAAAACTAATGGGAGGAAATCTTAAGGTAGGTCTTTCAATAACTGATACATCAAGCAGACGAAAAAAATCTAAGGAACTTAGATGCACCCACATTGTATTATGTACTCTTTCAAGCACAGTAGAACAAGCGTAAAGACTGAACACATGAGATCAGAAGCGAGACTCTCAGGTGTTGAGGAATGGGGAGTCAAGCATCCTATGCTCTGAGCCTGAGGCGCCTAGCATGTGCCAGGGTCTTAGGTTCCACTCATAGCAGCAGGAAATAAAACAAACCCTGAGAACCTGAAAACCCTCATATAATTAAAAATGTAAAAACATATCTAAATAGCTCATGGCATTTTCATATGCATATGAAAATAATTCAATGAGACAAAATTCTATGTCAAAATGTGTAAAATGCAACTAAAACAATACTGAAAAGCCATTTACAGCTTAAGACACTTTACAATTTGAGAAGTCTCAATATTTGTAGATTATCCAGTTTAAGAAAGCAATAAAAGAAGAATCCAAAGAAATGGAAAAAAAAAAGAAAGGGCAAAAATTGGTGAACTTTAAAACGAACTTACAACAGTGAGGTCAAAATTTGTTTCTTTGAAAAAAGCAGAAAGACAGAAACATATGCATCAGTGCTGACCCAGGAAAAAGTACACAAATAATATTAGGGATATTATTATGCTACTTCTACTGACGTCATAGTCCTGAAATCCACTTTCATGTCATAGTAGTCAGAAGATTAAAATTAAGGTGTGGGGACAGCAACCTTTCTGTAGGTTTCAGAGCAGATCTATTTGCTTGTCTACTACAACTACTCGCACACTATGCTCACAGCCACATCACTTCAAGTGCTGTTACTAACTCTGATCCTCCAACTTACCTTTATAAGGATCCTTGTGGTTACCTAGGAAAATACAAAATAACCTCCCCATCTCAAGATCCTTTACTTAATCACACTTCTGAAGTCCTTTTTATAATACGGTAATGCAACCATAGGGTCTGGAGATTAGGAAGGGGGCCTGGCGGGTAGTGGTACTCAGCCTACCTCTAGAACCAATCACTCCTTCTAGGATTAACAAGATAAAAGGACATGGCAGGTTTGAAAAGTTAAGATGACATGAGTAAATTTTTAGAAAAACAGAACTTGCAACACTGATCCAAAAAGAAGTATTTTTTTAAAGACATAAGGAATCTTTATCGGTAATTAATCTTGACATAAAAAAACAAGCGACTTAGAGTACTACTTTCTCACAAGTTTTACCTAACAACCAAGAATGAATAATTCCAATGTTCTACGAGTCTCAGAGAACAGAAATATAGGGGCACTCCACAACTCATTTGAAGAACACTGTACAACCTTGACAGTGAACCCAGAAAAAGACAGGAAAAGAAAACCAAGCCAAAGATACACAGAGGAGAGACAAGATGGACTGCTGAATGTGCTCAAGTGCTTCCATCTGACTATTCCCATCTGCCCCAACATGCCTGTCCTTCACACAATTTATCTGGGGTTGTTTGAGCCAATAAAATTGTCTTTTTGTTTGGTCAAGCCAACTGTTACTCAAAATCAAGAGTCCTAAGTAGTTCACCACTCCACACCAACCTGACACATTTAACTTCTTCAGTGATACTTACTAAATCAACTACATTATCTGTATTAATGGGAATGCCTGAGGATGTGTGCATAACAAAAGTTAACAAGTTTTTTAAACTGCATGCCGTCACTTGCCCAGCAAGCTAACTCCACTTTTCTTAAGCTATTATTAAGAAAAATTCAAATTACTTGGGTACTGTGAGCTGATAGAAAATATGGAAACAATGAACATCAAAAACCATATCTGGGATCCAAAATTCTCCAAGAATAATATGCAAGGTATTATGTGACTTGGTCTCACTCCAGTCACATAGGACTGAAAAGTTCTTAAGAACAGTTCTGTTCACTCAGGCAGATGACCCTGCAAATAGTCAAGAAACATGCACAATTCACCCCCTTTGGGGCTGTGTTTCTAAGTCTTGCCAAGGGCATGTTTTCCATTGTAATAGTTAAGATGCTACTACAGAAAAAGGCAAAGTAAGTTTCTTTTTCTGTTAAACAAAAGTCTATCTTCCTTGAAATATATCCCATCTTTCAAATCTATTAAATAACCATCTAATGACAAAATTAGAAAGCTACCTCATAAAAATGCAAATGAAAATTTATCAACGTGCAACTGACATGCAGCTGCAGCAGTAGAAATTCAGCAAACCCAGGGTAATGTTTCCAATCAGTGATAAATCTAGCAAACAGTGAACTCAATGCATCTCTGCAGCCTCCACAGCAAGTGATGGAAAATTAAACAAAAATGTCAGTGAATGACCAGAAACTTAACTGTCCTGAAACCACGAAACTTGACTCCAAAAATGATGCCACAGCTTCCAAAGCAACACGCTATTAATGACATTTTCAGTCATCATCAGAAATACAAGCAATTACAGGAGTTCTTAATAAGCAGTCAAATAGAAATACCAAATTTTACATAATCCATAGATGGATCTTTGGGGCTGTATCAGCACTCAATGACTAACGCACTATGGAGATGGAGGAAGAAGAACACAGATGTACTCAGCACATAGACACACTGGCTCTATTTAACGGCACATTAAGCTTTCAAAGAAATAAAACTCCAAAAACCAGTTACTCAAACATGTCCAGATTTCAGAGAGAAAATAACTTTACTTCACACAAAGCAGACTACAGGGCCACCAACACATGTCCTCATGAGAATCACGGACCAACGTCATTTTCACATCGTATCTTCTTAGTCTGTACCCGGTACGCTACAACTGAAATGATCCTCAGTGTTCTGGTTTGCTCTCTCAATAAGTTGTAGAAGTTCATTCCTGATAGATCCGAAAATAAAATTAATGTTAACATTAAAAAAAGTGTACAGCTCTTCTAGCTTGGAAGAGACCAGTCAGGAAGGGTTACGTGTTTACTTCCTCCCCCTTGCCCACATGAAGGGACTGCATTCCCTTGGGCTTCTCTAACCTCGTGTAATATTTCATTAAATACTCTGCTCCTACTGGTTTATGTACTAGAGAACACTAATTTTAGAAAACCGATTAGCTGGTTCTCTGTAACTGTATGTTATTATAGCTAAGGTCAAATTTTTCACTGAAACTATGGCAACAATATCCCAGTATTCTTTGCTGACAAAGACTAAAGCAAAGTTCTCAAGAGAGAGCCCTCTACTTGTTGGTTAAAACTGGCCTGGATTATTTTATTTCCTACCTTTACCTCAAATGCCATGCTTGTGGGAATGGTTATGGGGGAAGGAGGAAACGTCAGTTGCAGAAATTTGCTAGTGTAAGTCCAAGTAAGCTTATACATAAGTGTCATCACTGATAACATTTTTAGACACATATAATTTTAGCAGCACAAAACATCCAGGCATTTCAGATGCACCCAAATTAGAACTTAAATGTACCCGGAAAAATACCAGACAGGAAAAAAAAGGAACTTTTAAATCTCAGTAAAAGGAATAATTGCCCAACTTATTTTCTCAATTGTTTGTAACTGCTCAAAGGGGAGTTTTTCCACAGTGACCTCCAGCTATTGCTTTGAAAGGAAAAAAGACTGGCTCTTTGAAGAGATGTATTCTTTTCTCCACACCTGTGGCTGCTCTCTGCTTATGTCCCCCTAACCATGGCTAAAGACAGGAACACAATTTTTGCCTCATATACAACCTCTGTTGACCTCTCACCTTGGGGAAAGATGCTTCCATTTGGCCCACAGCACAGAAGAAGAAATCACTGGACATCTGTTCTGGAAGTGCATCTACCCTCAATGTCAGATAAAGAATACAACTCGCAGGCCAACTGGCAGGGACCTCTCCCTACTTGTGAAAAGTACACAGTGTCAAAGGAGGGAGGGGTGGCCCTTGGGAAAGGGCAGACTGGCAGTGTCTTCCTGCTGTGTGTCAAGAGTTTCAGAACACTGCTGTTTGGGGTAAGATAAACACAACTTCCTCTCCTAGCAAGGCCTGCAATTCTATACAGAAGGCAGGACTGTCATTTCAAGCAAATGAACCATCAGTTACTGAAGCTAATCAAGACTTGTGGGAGGAAAGAAAAGGCCTGATAGCTTCTCTTTCAAAAGCCACGGGATCTAGAATGTCCTTCTGATGATCAGTCACAACCTAGAAAATCTAAGAAATGCAGAACAATTACAGTGGGCCAGACTGAGGATATCGTTACATACTCCATGGTCTAAATTTTCAAAACAGACGCAGTCAGTACTTTACAAAGTGGCAAGAGCCATATTTCATCTTCCTGGGAGATGTCCTGAAAGCTTCAGTCACGATAGCTGCTACACATTGAGTGCTTAGGCTGTGCTATGCATGTTGGCTAAGTGTCCCACACACCCACCATCTCATCCTAAAGCCATCCCATTGCACACTGTTATTAACTACTGTCTCTATCAGGTGAGGACACTAAGGCTTAGAGGTTAGGTAATGTCCACAGCCACATACTTAGTAAGAGACAAAGCAGGAACTTGGATCCTGAGGTCTGCTATACTCTGGGCATCTTACTTACTACATGCCACAGGACCTCAACTTTAGAAAAGCTTTCATTTGTTTCTATTTGTTCACCTTTTGAAATTTTCAGTAATTCCACCTCCACACTCCTTTCCAGTGTTGTTCACCAAGTGTACTGAACACTTTGGTTTCCTGAGAGCGTCTTAGCTTCAATGCTGGATCTGCACGCTCCCCAGCTGTTTGTTGACCCAATGGCCAAAACTTAGGGTTTCCACCGGAAGCCAAAACAGAAGGAACAGCTGTGTCCTTTGGTGGGAAAACACACAGTCAACTGGGATCATCTACCTAACCTCTGTCCCAGAGCAGAAATTCCTTCTCTGAAATCCCCAACAGATGGTCAGTGCCATTTGAACCAGGGGAAACTCAGTCATTTGACACAGGTCTCTTCCCTGAGTAATCATCTGTGAGTACAATTAGAATCAAGTTCCTTACATCTAAAACTTTTATGCACTAGCCCTCTTTCTTATTTTGGACTGAGAATAGCATCTTCTATGACAGCCCTAAAATAAAGAAGACAACTATGAATGGCTCCTTGAGACTCACAGGAGCAGAAGGGCTTATTTTTTTTTTTTTTTTTTTTTTTTTTTTGGTACCGGGAATCAAACTCATGACCTTGCGCTTGCCAGGCAGGCGCTTAAGCCACTGAGCTAAATCCCCAGCCCGCAGAAGGGCTTATTAAAAATACAGCAGGTCTCACCCAGCCCCACTGAATTACAAGCCGCATTTTAGTAAGGCCCCAGCATGTTCTTACGCATATTCAAGTTTCAGAAGCAATGCCTAAGAGATCTGCCTATACCCATTTCACAAATGTCTAAGCACTTACTTTAGGTCTAGGCTGTGGACAGCCATAGGGAATTTCAGAGAAAAGAAAAAGGAACAATCTCTGATCCACATATGCTGACTTGCCCAGGAAACTGGGCAAGTGCTAAGTCCAAACTAGAAACAGTTAAAAATTTAAAATTAACTGGCAGGGTTATGCCATTTAATATATAGCTGATATTACACTAAGGGCTTTATATGGATAAACTTTTTCTAATCCTCACAAAAACTCAGTGATCCACATATAATTTCCTCATTTTTGAGAAGAGGAATGAGAGGCTAAACAGTCTGTCCCATATGATACGATCAGTAAAGAACGGAGCTGCGAGTCAACCCAGAGTTTAGCTTCAAAGTCTGAGCACAGGGAAGGAGAGCAGATCTGCACACAAAGTCTCAGCAAAGATAGCCCAGACACTGAGTCTAAGATTTGAAGGATGAGTGGCTACAAAGCCTGGAGGTTCAGAAAGCACTGACAGAGATGGAGAGAGAATTTCAGAGAAAAGAAAAAGGAACAATCTCTGATCCACATATGCTGACTGCCAAGAGGAAGTCAGTCTGGATGGAACAAATAAGATGGAGTAGGGACTGCAAATGAGGCTACGAAGGCAGGGAAACTTGTGCAAGTGCTGTGGTATACAGCACACAGCATTATCTTTTATCAATCACATAAACAGAGAACCACCAAAGAGCTCCAAGCAGTGACATCTTGAGATTTACAAGATCTCTTTGTCTTCAGAGAAGGATGGGTCATAGGGGTGCCCACACTCCAGAAGAAATGCAGAAATAAGTGAGGAGGTCTCATGCTAAAATGCCAAGTGCAGTATCAGTTAGAGACTTACCCTCCTACTGACCCTTCCATTAGCTTTATTCCCACTAAGCAATATTCCTCTTAAATTTGGGATCCAGGATGTGATAAGAGACTCTACATATATCCTGGCCAGCACAATTCGATGAATTCACTTAACTGGCGGGTACTCTGCAGTCCTCTAGATGTAGGTTCAAATCTCAGGTCCATTTTGGTTCCTCAACCTTTAATGGGTTCAGAGTACCCAACTGTAAACTGCAGAATGTAACACCAACAACATCACAGAGGTCCTCTAACAGCTACAAGCAAAAGCATGCGTTACTTCCCCTGAATGCCAGGCACAAAACAGTTAGATACTTCATAATAATGGTTTGCTTCTTATGATCTTTTACTGATTGAAGCCACAGAATCTCAAAGCTATAATCACTAGGGAAGAAATAAAAGTCAAACATTGGAGGTCAAAGAAAAAAAACATCTTCGGAGGATGCTAGTCAATTTCTGTCACTACAACAAATGCCTGAGATAAATCATAAGAAGCAAAGGTTTATATTGGCTCATAGTTTTAGAGGTTCCAATCCATAATGAGTTGGCCCTACAGCTTTGAGCCTGTGGCAAAACAGCACACTATGGCAAGAGAGTATGGTGGAACAAAATCACTCATGGCCAGGGAATGAACGAAAAGAGGAGGAGTGGTCCAGGAACCCGCAAACTTCTTCAAGGGCATGCCCCAGTGATCTGAAGACCTTTTACCACTAGGCCCTACCTCTTAATGGCCCCCTACTTCTCTACAGCACCACCTTGCTGACCAAGCCTTTAACAAATGTAACGGGGCTTTTTGGGGTCATTCAAGATCCAAACGAAAGCAGATAGTGAGGATCTCACTTTTCCATTTCTAGGCTGGAAAAGCTGCTCAGCTCATGGCAGCCAGGGAGCACTGACGGAGGGAAGGGTGGAAGAGGAGCAGGGGTAGGGACAGCAGCAGCAGCTGGGGCAAGAATACAATTTCCTAGATTGCTCCAGTGAACTACTTCTAACCAGGTCCCACATCCTAATAGCACATTCAACAACAGATGAGTATGATGTACCATGATCCATTCGCCTTCTGTTATGGTTTGTGTCTAGATGTCTCCCCGAAGCTTCATGCAGTCATAAGGTTTTCTCACAGGTGGCTGAATCTAGAGTGTGTGATTGATTCATAGTGCAAGGCTTGGATTAAGGGTGAGTAACTGCTGAATTACTTCACTGATTGGATCGCCACTATCCTAATATGAGTAGACTGGATACAGTATAAGGGACAAAAAGAAGCTTTTCATGCTCCCTCTTTGCTTTCACTTTCTTCTGACACCATGAATGGTTGTACCTCTGTTATGTGCCATCCTGCCCTGGGCCAGTGGATTATGGCCTGAAAACTTACAAACTGTGAGCTAAATAAACTTTTCCTCCCTTAAATTGGGGGTGTTGCATGTTTTTGTCTCAGCAACAAAAGAAAAGTAACTAAGACACCGTTCAAACATATGACATTTGGGAGACATTTTAGATCTAAATCATAACATTCTGTCCCTGTTTCCCAAAACACTCATGTCTATATAATTAACAAAGTGCTTTCAGTTAGTCCATCTCTAAGATTCACCAAAGTCTTTATAACTCTAGCACTGCTGAAAAGTCCAACTCCAAATGCTCCACTGAGACTCAAGGCAAACTCTTGGTTATGATCCTCTGTGAAAATCAAAAGGAAAGTTAAGCACTTACAGTGTACAGCTGCACAGGCTAAACATCCCCATTGCAAAAGGAAGAAACAATGAAACATAAAGGAATTGACCAGAGCCACACTGAAACCCAGCAAAGCAAAAATTAAATACTATAGCTCCATGTCCAGCACCTGGGACAGATTGCGGCAAGACATGAGCTCTGAAGAACTTCAGCCCTGCCTCTGAGACACTGCCAGTTGCACCCATCACAGCCTCTCTGAGGAGTGGCTATGATCGCTGCCTCTGGTTTTCCTCAGCAATCATTCCACATTCCCGGTAGCTCCAACTTCCTGAGGTCTCCACTGCACTTTCAGCTTCACACTTAGAACTTCACTCACTGCCCTCTCAGAGGCACAATGTCTGGCCTCCTAAAACTTCTTTCAAACCTATGTGGAAGCTTCCTTGACCTCATAACTTTTGCATTCTGCATGCCTAAAAAATAGGCAACACATGGATGATGCCAAGGTCTGCCACCAACTTAACCAGTAGTCAGGCCTCCCTCCTTGGGTTATGGCCCATGGGGACTACGATGGCTGAGTGCAGTGAAACAAATCCTAGGAGGCCCATGTCCCAGGCAGCACTTCTTGAGCAGGGGAACTATGGACTTTCTTCTCAAATAAAAGCTTTACAGCTTTGCACCCTTGAGTCTGCAAGCAGTGGGGTCTTGCTGATTCCTGAGATGCTTTCAAGCCATCGTCCCTATTATCTTGATGCAAAGTGCTTGCTTTCTTTTTAATGATCATCTTTTTGGCAACTGCTATTTTCCATGGTCCCAACTTTACAGGTGCCTCCCTTTTTGATGAAACGGCAAAGGTTTCACATCTGCTTTTTGTTCCTAATTTTCACTATAGATCTGGCTAAAAACAGCCAACAGCGCCCATGCCACAGCCTGAACACTGGTCTGATTTGAAATTTCCTCCACTAGATTATCCACTGTCTTTGATCTCACTCTCCCACAAAGTCTCAGGACATGGAAAAAAACGTAGGCAAATTTCCTGCCAGGGTATAACACACATGGCCTCCAGTTCAGCTGTCCAACGTGTTCCTTGTTATCAAATGAAACCTCCCGAGTCAGACCTCTATTGTCTACATTCCTAATCAGCATTCTGTCTTCTGAACTCTAACCAGAATCTTCCATCAAAATCACCTTACAGTTTTCCAGGGTTTCTCTAGCTGGCAACTCCAAAACATTCCAAACTCCTCCTACAAACCAGTTCCAAAGGATTCTACACCACAGTGCCAACTACAGTTACAGCAAGTACCAAAACCCATAATATTCTTATTCCTGTTGCTAGAATAAAATACTCAATACCCATAACTAAAAGCAGTGATGGTAAACCTTTTAAACCTTTCAATGATAAGAAACAGCTGGCTGAGACACACATGCTGTAAGTTCACCATCACTACATAGAGCAGTAGAGATTTATTTTTTGACTTAAGGTTTCACTTCACGTTTGCCTGACTCCAAGACAGAAACAACATGAGGGAAAGGCATGATGGAGATAAGCTGCTCACTGCATGACAGCAGGAAACAGAGAGAGAAGGGAAGAACTGGGAACAAAAATATACTTTTCCATGTCATGTTCCCAGTGACTCACCTCCAACCTGGCCCCACCCCTCCTAACACCACATTCAGCTACCGAAGTCATCATCAGTGGATGTATCTACTGATGAATAGCCCCATGATCCAGCCACCTTCTCAACACAGAGACTTTCAATCTAAGTCATAACAAGGAGCCAGTAAAAGTTCATTTTTCAGGAAGAAGACAAGCGTCACAGAAATACAAGACCTGGATAGCTTGAAAGAAATTGAAGGACAGTATGAGGGAGCAGAATAAATATATCAGCAGCCAGTTGATAAAATGTCATCAGCAAAAACACAAGTGGAACTTGGAAGAGTGAAAAACAATATCAGAAAGAAAACTAATTGCTTTTCTACCAGCTTTTAAACTAAAGATCAACATTATGCCAGGCACTGGGCCAGCAATGCAAGACAAGTTATAGTCCCTCTAGGTGCACCAAAATCTACCCAGGAACACAAAAATAGAAGATAGTTGTGATAAATACTATACTTAAGGTTGTTAAGTTGGCAGCACACATCTCTAGTATACAGAAGCTGGCTCAATGCATCTCAAAATAACATACTTGATATGTCTTAGAGCAGGAAACTGACTTAAAAATCCAGAAATTTTGTCGTGGATTATTTTGAGGCCAATCCCCTTCTGAAGGCAGTTTAGAGTAGGTGTGAAGAAGAGACTTTCTGATGTCAGACTGTCTGGATTCACATCCAGATTCCACCACTTCTAGTTAAACAATCTTGAACCAAATACTCAACATCTTGCATCTCAATTGCCTTATTCATAAAAAAGTAACTTCCTTATAGGAGTGTTTTGAAATTAAATAAATCAATGTATATAGAAGACATAAACAGATTAAATAGAAGACATAAGTTAAATAAACTAAATTAATAATATTAAATAATTAAATAATATTAAATTAATATCTGTAAAGGCTATATTCCATTTATTTACAGAAAACAGAGAAATGAAACAAAAAATTCTTTTAATCCATGACCCGAAAGTGTGTGTAGAAATTCACTGTGTATTTCAACTCCAGTTTTGACCCAACACTGCTCTGTGACCTCAGCAGGCTTCCTAAATCTCTCTACTTTCCTCACTTGTCAAATAAGGGAGAGAAAGAGTTATCATAAGCTCAAGTGATTCACCACACATCTTCATGAATGCTCTGAAGACAGGATTATAAAACCCTTTGCCAAAAGAAAAGTCCTTAATCAAGCCCTACATAGTGCTGTCAGAGAACTATATAACAATATGACAGTATGACCCAATTACACTTGCTGAGATTTCCAAAGCTATTTTGCTTTGAAAGGAAGAAACCACAATAGCAATACTGGGATTTAATTAGATGACAAAGTAAACCTATTTGTTGCACTGGAAGTATTTTATGCATACAAAACTGAAAACTGTTCTCTTTATTAGCAATTAACTGTAAGAGTACATGAATATAAAATAGGGGTCCAAGGTCTACTTTTCATGGAAAATTCATTCAATATTTACAAAGGAATGGACTGAGGGCATCACAGTGAGCCCGTGCTCAGGACGTGCAGAGCCCTGCTGTGCAGCTCACAGCTTTCAGCAAGTAGGCAGGACTCCAGCGAGGACTCTCCACAGTGTGTGGGACTCCTGCATAACCAAGCAGCAGGCGCCACCCCCAGCCATTGTGTAACACACTGGGAGCAGTCTATGTTGCCTGGGGAATTGATTTAAATTACAGTCTTGGTCCCTTTAAGTGGGTTCTATTGATGCAAGATTGAAATAAGGTGGTAAATCTGAAATGAAGATTATAAAAAAATACTAATCTTTTTATTAAATTTTAATTGATTTTTGTGAACAGGGCAAGTTGGAAGAGACTCCCCTACAAGGCACTACACACATGCCCAAAAACTTCAATATGCCTCAAGACATATACTTGACAAGCATCTTAAATAGAGTGATTTTCCTACCTTACTTACCAAGACAGGCATAAGCTAAATCCCTTATCTGCATTATGAAAGTTCCGTCATGAATTAGAATCAAAAGAAGACACAAAATTTAAGTTAGGCCCTCCCTTTTCCACATGGGTATTTAAAGCGAAGTAAGATATGGGTTCATTCCTTCAATGACTTGCCAAAAGCAACAACTAAAATAATGTGCCTCCAAGGAGGATGGTTTGCAAGAAAACTGAGCCAGAAAATTTGCTCTGGCCACCCTAAATGACGTCTGTGACCCTGGAACATGGCTGTGTCCCTATTTTGCCTTAAGGTAAGGCCTGATTCCTTCATTCTCTTAACTTGATAAAAACAATCCATAATGCCACAGAAACAAGAATCTACTTCTTAGCCAGCACAATTCAGCTCCTGAATCCCAATGTTTGTTGTCCAACATTATCCTGCTTGTTTCTGCCACTGATTGCAAAGTTTCAAATCCTCTGACTTACTTCACATAAATTCCATTCAACTGATGAGGAAACAGAGATCCAGAGATTATACTGGCCTAGGCTAGACCCTCACTGGCCATACAAAGAGGAGTCAAAGCCTGTTACAGGTAGCACATTGCAATTTCCATTGCTTGTACTGGCAATGGCTAAGGATGGATGCAGTAAATCAAAAAGGTCCAGGCCCTCCATTTTCCTACCTGGCATCATTTCTCATTTACATAGTCCTCAATGATAGCTACGAAGAGCTCTGGCAGACAGCAGAAAAGTATTACCTTTCTCATTTAGAAACTTCTGGAGGTGACAAGGTCACGGCTTTAGGGAACCCTTGTGCCAGAAGAAAAGGGTCCCACCTGGCAGAGAAGGGAGAAGACCCTAGGCTCAACCCTCAGAAGAGAGCTCTGGCCTGACTCTAACACTCAGGAGCTCCTGACCTTTGTCAGCACAAATGTCATCAGGCAAAAACAGCCACCCCCAGCCTGAGGAAGTGTTGCACAGCTCAAGGGAACAGCCACATGAAAAGTGTCTTACTATTCTTCCCCAGTCAGATATAGGAAGGTATTTTCACCACCTCACTTCTATTTGCACATAAACTGCTGCTGTGTGGACAACAAATTATACTAAACAATTTCCTCAAACATTGTCACTGTGGACTGGCATGGACTTCTTAGAGAATGTCAGTATCTTTTCCCTCTGGAATATAAATGACGGGAATATGGGAGGTGCCCTAATAAACATTTGTGAAATAAATGATAACCAAAGAAGTGACATTTAACAATCTACAGGCAAGCTGCTCAATTTTGCAACCTGCATTTCCTCATCTGTATAATGGGAACAACAATACCTACAACACATGAGTGAGTTAATTTCTCTATACCAAGTAAATGCTCCATCAGTGTTAGCTACCATTACTTATAATGTAAGTCTGTTTCTTCACAAAACCCTAAATCACCTGAAAGCATAGGGGACTGTATCTAACTCATTTTGCCCCCTGACCACCTATGCCAGCAGCTGGTACACAGTAGTGATACAGTAATTGACACTGTGCTTGAAATCAACTTCACTGGGGAAGAAGAGACCCAAGAGGCAATGAAGATACTTACCAAGAAATGCCCATGTTCAGCCTGACGCTGTCCCCTACCTATTCAGATACCCACAAATGAGGTTATCACATTTCCTTTTACCTCACCTTTCCCTGCCCAACTTCTCCCCATCCTAACTTCTAAATTCCCCTCTAAACAGTGTTTTTTTTTTTTTTTTAAATCCTGGGACTAAGGGGTTTCTCCAAGCTTAAAGACTGCACACTTTGATAACACTGATACAGTAACATCTAAGGTCAGAACTGAGGGCCAACACTGGCCTCTTAAAATGAATGGATGTCACATTTTAAGGACAAGAATTTTACTGTTGCCCCAATCTCAAAAAGAAAAAAAAATTTACACAACAAATAGCATAACCAACTCTAAAACTTCTATTTGCCAACAGCCCAGACTATCTTGGTTCTACTCCAACCACCCAAGAGGTTACACTTAAAAGAGCAAAGATTCTAGAATCAAAATGGAGATGGACTGTCAGTTACCATCTTTTCTTAGATGACTTTTATGATTAGCATCTTGTTGGGGGAGGGATGGGTAGGAGTGTGAAGAGGAAAAGATAATATAGACAAATTCACTAACCACAAAGTTTCTATTCCAGGTTTCAATCTGATGGATGTTTGCCTTCCCTGTTCTTCCAGGATTATAGGCAACGCCAATGCAAATCAGGGAGAAAAGATAAGTCTTAACTTCCACAGACACTGGGGCTTAGTATGATACCACATTAACAAAAGAACCAAAAATTATTCTACATCTCAGCTCTCATCACACAGAGGAAAATGACACTGTCCAAAATTCATTCAGATGATAAAAAAGATTTGACTTAAGTGAAACAGATGTGCAGCCTGTCTTTTTTTCCTCTAGACAGTGAGAGACAGGAGACACACTCAAGGAAATTTTTTAAAAATTTATTTTGGAAATGCACTTTTAACCACCAGAGAAAAACAAGTGTGCTCAGTGTTTAACTCTTCTGTGTCTAAGAGCTGTGGAAAAGAAACAGCTACCAACCACTGAGCAACTACCATGTCCCAAGTACTCTGTTTAGGCTCTTTATCATTATCATTTTTACTTCTATTGTCTTTGTAAGGAAAGAATTATTTCCCACATTCTATATAAGCAGAAGGAAGCTCAAAAAAATTATATACACTCTTAAGGTCACTCAGGTCGCACAGCAGAGCAATGGCCTCGAATCTAGACCATGTGTAGACTCTTAGAAAGCATTTAAAGACACAAAGAGTAACGATCTACTGTATAATTATTCTCATATCACAAAAGGATTTAATATAACTCCTTTCCTTCTACTACCAACTGTGAGCACTAGGCTCTAACTAGGAATGAAAAGATCAAAAACTAAGTAAAGCTTACTGAGTCTGGAACTAAGGGCCAAATGTCTGTAGCATTAAATTCTTATTTTTTAACGTTTTTTGATCAACACATAATTATTAGGCATATTTTTGGAGGTTTCAATTCATATATGCACTGTATGATGATTAAGTCAGTGATTACTATATCCATCATCTTAAATATTTATCATTTGTTTTGTTTTGTTTGGGGCAGTACTGGTGATCAAACTCGGGTCTCATGTACGCATGTTAGGCAAGCACTCACCAGTGAGCTACACACAGTCCTTTATCACTCATTTCTTCCTGTAGTAAACATTTGAAATCTTTTCTTCTAACTGTTAAATATCCAATGCTATGCAAGCCAATCATGGTGGTGCACACCCATAATCCCAGCACTGATGCAAGAGGACTGCCATGAGTGTAAGGCCGGCCTGGGTTACATACTGGGCTTAAGGCCAGACTGAACTACACAGTGAGAACCTGTCCCTAAAAGGAAAAAAAAAAAAAAAAAAAGAACGTGTGTGTATGTATGTATGTATATACATACATACACACACACACAGGGCACATTATTATTAACCACAGTTATTCTACTGTGCAATGGGGCCCAACAAAATTTCTTTCTCCTAACTGTAATTTTGTACTCATTAACCAATTTCCCTTTCTCCCACTGCTGCTTTCCCCAGCTTCTGGTAGCCACTATTCTGCTCTTAATTTCTATGAGATCAAACTTTTTAGAATTCCACATATGAGTAAGGTCATGCAGTATTTGTTCCGTGCTTGGTTTATTTCACTTAACACAATGTCCTCCAGGTCCCTCCATGTTTCTACAACTGACAGGATTTTATCAAGTACTGAAGTCTTAACTGACACTTAATCCTCATGATAGCTTTAGAAGGTAGAGACTGTTATCATATTTTATTACACAGATGAAAAATCCAAAGCTTACAAGAGTCAAGTAATTTGTTCAGGGTCACACAGGTAAGAGTTAGTAGAATTTGGATTTGAATCCAAAAAGCTGGGTTCAAGGAGCTATGTTTATTAACCAGCAAGGTTTGAGCTCTCAGAGGGAGCACACAAAATTAGAACCCCAAAGTCAGAAGTCATGGGGAGCACTGCATCAACAGGCCTTGAATTTCCATTTACTTAAGAACACATTATGATGGCTCTCAATAAAGAAAATCACTTGGCAAGGAAACAATGGAAGCAAGAGCAAACCCAAATGACTAAAGGCAGCTCTGCAGATTGTTTAGATAAAGACTCCATTCCATCGGGCTGTTTGCCAGCATCCCTCTCGTCCACAAGGGTTTGTTAAACTCCAGGTGCAATGGCACTGCAAAGAAGTAGACTGGAAATGCCTCCAAATCACCCAACTGCCCAATGCACAGTTTTTAAACATCAAAATGATTTTAACTTCAAAACATACTTATATCTGGAAAGCCAGCAACCTCTT
>PVJX010024955.1:0-28583 GCA_004027295.1 Dolichotis patagonum | reverse complement strand
ACTACACCCAGACACATAATAATCACCATCCCAGAAATCCACCATAAGAACAGAATACTAAAAGCTGTTAGGGAGAAAAGACAGATCACCTATAAAGTAAAACCTATCAGAATCACAGAAGACTTCTCAACACAAACAATGAAGTCAAGAAGAGCATGGAGTGAAGTATATCAGATCCTAAAGGAAAACCACTTCCAACACAGACTGACGTACCCTGCAAAACTGTCCTTCAAAATGGATAGAGAAATAAGATACTTCCAGGACAAAGAACAGCTGAAGAACTTCATGAACACCAAACCAACCCTACAAAGAATACTGAAAGACAGTCTAGATATACATGGGATAAAACCACCAAGCAAGGCAGACAATTAAAAAGAATGGAAAGCTAAAGATATAACAGCAGAAAGATAACATGTCAACAATAAATCAATATATAACAGTTACAACCATTAATGTAAATGGCCTCAGCTCATCAATCAAAAGAAACAGACTGGCAGAATGGATCAAGAAACAACATCCAACCATATGCTGTCTACAACAAACCCATCTAACCCAAAAGGACACTGATAGACTCAAAGACAAAGGATGGAAAAAATACTTCATGCAACAGGAAA
This sequence comes from Dolichotis patagonum, assembly GCA_004027295.1. Lineage (NCBI taxonomy): Eukaryota > Metazoa > Chordata > Mammalia > Rodentia > Caviidae > Dolichotis > Dolichotis patagonum. The sequence goes on along the minus strand of PVJX010024955.1, from coordinate 27,969 downwards.
CCAAAAAATAGTGAGAGTAGCCATCCTGTTTGCAGACAATGTGAACTTCAAACCAAGAAATTGAAAGGGAAGCAAATGTTCCTAAGTCATTCCTGGAAGCAAACATTACTCTAGTACCAAAACCAGAGGAAGACCCAACTAAAAAAGAAAAATATAGGCCAATCTCACTAATGAACATAGATGCAAAAATTCTCAATAAAATATTGGCAAACAGGATGCAGCAAATCATCAAGAAGATTATACACCATGACCAAATGGGATTCATCCCAGGAATGCAGAGATGGTTCAAAATATGCAAATCAATAGATGTAATCCACCATATCAATAGAGCCAAAAGTAGGAACCACATGATCATCTCTATAGATGCAGAAAAAGCTTTTGATAAGGTCCAACACTCATTCATCATAAGAACCTTACAGAGAATTGGAATAGAAGGTCTTTACCTCAATATGATAAAGGCCATCTATGATAAACCAACAGCCAGCATCATATTAAATGGTCAAAAACTGAAAGCCTTTACCTTAAAATCAGGCACAAGACAAGAATGTCGATTATCACCACTGCTATTCAACATAGTACTGGAAATACTAGCCAGAGCAATAAGACAGGAAAGAGAAATAAAAGGAGTAAAGATAGGAAAAGAGGAAGTTAAATTATCATTATTTGCAGATGACATGATTGTTTACATAGAAGAACCCCAAAACTCTATTGAAAGACTCCTAGATATAATAAATAAATTCAGCAATGTAACGATACAAAGTCAATACTCAAAAATCAATAGCATTCAAATACACTAACAACAAAAGTACTGACAGAGAAATAAGAGAAGCCACACCCTTCACACTAGCATCCAAAAAAATGAAATACTTAGGAATTAATCTCACGAAAGAAGTAAAAGAGCTATACAGCAAAAATTATAATACCCTGAAAAAGGAAATCAAATTGGACCTCAGAAAATGGAAAGGCATACGCTGTTCATGGATAGGAAAAACAAACATTGTGAAAATGGCCATTCTCCCAAAATTACTATACAGATTCAACACAGTCCCATCAAAATACCACTAACATACCTCATAGATCTAGAGAAATCACTCTAAAATTCATCTGGAACCAGAGGAGACCTAGAATAGCAAAGGCAATTCTAAGCAACAAAGGCAAGGCAGGAGGCATCACAATCCCTGACTTGAAATTATACTACAAAGCTATAGTAATAAAATCAATATGGTTCTGGAATAAAAACAGACCTGAAGATCAGTGGAATAGATTGGAAGACACAACCACAACCACAAACTCACTCAACCACCTTATCTTTGATAAAAGGGCCAAACATGCTCGCTGGAAGAATGACAGTCTCTTTAACAAATGGTGCTGGAAAAACTGGCTATCCATATGCAGAAATCTAAAACTAGACCCATGCCTATCACCATGTACCAAACTAAAATCTAAATGGATCAAAGATCTAAATATTAAAACAGAAACACTAAATCTGCTGGAAGACAAAGTGGGTAAAAATCTCAAAGATATAGGGGTAGGAAGAGAATTCATGAACAAGAATCATGCTGCACGGGAAATACTTCCCAGAATCAGTAACTGGGACCACATCTTATTAAAGAGTTTCTGCATGTCAAAAGAGATTTCCAGCAGAGTGAAAAGAAAACCCACAAATTGGGAAAAAATCTTAATGGACTCTTCCTCAAACAAAGGACTTCTGTCTAGAACTTAAAAGAATTTTAAAAAAATCAGACCCTCGAAATTCAAAGACCCAATCCAAAAATGGACATCTGAAATAAATACACAGTTCTCAGATGAAGAAATACAAATGGCAAATAAATACATGAAAAAATGTTCATCATCATTAGTCATGAGAGAAATACAAATTAAAACCACACTGAGATTCCATCTCACTCCAGAAAGATTGGCCAAGATAGAAAAAAGTACCAACAACAAGTGTTGGAGAGGCTGTGGGGAAAAAGGAACTCTTCTACACTGTTGGTGGGAGTGGAGACTGGTGCAGCCACTGTGGAGGTCAGTCTGGAGACTGACCACTGGGTCTGGAGGTCCCATTTTACCCAGCTATTTCACTTCTAGGCATATTCCCAGAAGATCTCAAAACATCATACCACAGTGATATATGTGCACCCATGTTTATAGCAGCACAATTTGTAATAGCCAGATTGTGGAAACAACCTAAGTGCCCATCAGCTGAGGAATGGATTAAAAAGTTGTGGTGTTTCTATACAATGGAGTACTATGCAGCTATAAAGAATGATCACATTGAGATTTATAAATAAATGGACACAACTTGAGACCATACTCATAAGCGAAATAAACCAAACTCACATGTGTAAATATGGTATAGTCTCCCTAGTATGAGAGTTGGTAAGAGTATATAAGATTTTATGGTAATCATGAGTCCCCCTCTCATAGCTTTGAAGCCTTTCAATGTTTTCATTCATCAGCTGGAATGGCTTTATTCTGTTTTATTTGACTTTATTATATGTGATGCTATGAACAGCTGTTTTGAAGAAAACAAAACATTATGACAGCTATTGCTGATTTAATACTGTCCATCTTAGAATTCCTACCAAGCTTCTATTCTTCTATTTCCATTGTCTCTATCTATCACATTTTGTCTTATTGGGATTTCATTATGTGTGAAAGTATAAACAAAATTTTTTATTGAAAATGAGATATTATACTACCCATTGATCATTCTCTTGTTATTCGTTTCAGAATGCCCTGTAATTCTTTCACTCTTTGAATGGTTTTATACTTTTTTGTTATGTTTGATATTATTGTGTTTGAAACTATGCTCCACTATAGCAGAGAAAGAAATATTGTGATAGCTATTGTTAATGTCCAGTTGTCTTAATGTTAAGTATTGTGTTGCCTATGTTGTCCAGTTCCGATCTGCTCTGTACTGACCTGTTTTGTCTTATTCTCTTTAAAATAAAATGGGAAAAATATTCTCTTAATCTAAGATGTCCTATAGATGAAAGAAACACAATTGAAAAGAAAAACTCAGTAAAACTAAGAGGGTGTGAAGAAAACCCACCATCATATGGGACTCTTGGAAGGCACAGAATTGGGAGCCAGGTTCCCAATGCTAAGTCAGAGACGCAGAGTGCTGGGCTGCAAGCTTTGAGGATGTCCTGGACTTCTGTCCTTCTGTCTGCTCGCCCATCTGGAGAGCTGCAGTTGGGTTGTCCGGACATACATCATGCTTTATGAACATGTCTGTGCTCTTCAAATCTACTTGCAGTTGAATAAAGATGTTTTATATCTATACACTTATTATAAAAACCAATAACATTGTAAAGTGTGATTTCTGGCAATCATTATGTTAAATTAAAAAGCATTCCCTATTTTTTCAAAATAGACACACTGAAATATCCCCAAAGATATAACAAACTTGAACGAAAAGTGACATTTGTTCCCATAACAATTCTAAATCAAAGAATTCAGTAAAGGCCTCTTTCAGATATTTTTCTGAAAATGTGGCAAATATTCTTACGAATGTGAAGGCCTATCATTGGTTTCACGTGCAGGAGGATTACCAAGGATGTCTTGCCAGGGAAGTCTGCACCAGGAAACCTTCCCAGTACTGAACACAGAGCTGAATATTTAATGGATAGAACATTCATGAAACCTGAAATACTACTCAAGACACTCAAGATGATGGTTTCCTGATCCATTTCCCATTCCTTGAGACTTCCATTTGGACATTTAGCACAAAAGATTCCCTTCTGATGTCTGCATAATATAAAGACAATGGGGTATGGAAAAACAGAAATAAAAATCAATCCATTGTTAGTAGAATTTGGATCAGTTCTGGACATGAAGAAAGGACAGAAATTTAAAAATGACTTATTTGGATAAATTAATATATACACAATATAACAGAGAGCATATAACATACATAGAGACAGATAGAGAGAGAGAGAAGAAGGAGAAGGAGGAGGAGGAGGGGAAGGGAAGGAGGAGGAGGAGAAGGAGGAGGAGGAGGCAGAGGAGCAGAATCAGAAGAGGAGGAGAAGGAGGAGGAGGAGAAGGAGAAGAAAAAGGAGGAAGAAAAGGAGGATGGGGAGGAGGAAGAGGAGGAGGAGGAGGAAGAGAAGGAAAGACTCTTGACCTGGAGAGCACAGATGCTAGTGGAGAGGAACAGGATTTAATGTACAGACCCTGCAGCTTGAAAAATAGTAAAATTTACAAAACAAATGAAGAAATGGAAGCTTTCAATTCCCTTTATGATTCAAACGGGAGACAGGGTTTCTTTTGAATTTACATGAAAAATAAGAAATGTTTTTGTACTTACAGGTAATTAAGAATATTTTCATTAATTTTTTTTAGCATCATTGGCATTTATAAATAGAAAATTGGCAATTTCTCTATGACTGTCAAGAGCTCAGACTCCTTACAGCTCATTTTCAGACAAAAGGCACTTACAGAAGGATGAGCAAAGCGTGTACCCTGGAGTCTGCCCCGTCCCGTGGAAATGCGTCCTATAGAGTGAAAACACCGAGCTGTCCTCAGGAGGTGGTCTGAGACCGTGTCCAGCCTGCACCACGAATAAGCTTCTCCCTCATCTCGTTGACCCAGCTACTCTCCCGCGAGGTCTTCCTCTGTAGAGCCTGCTGATGTGGCCTGCTCTGAATCTCGTATTGAGGCCGTTAAACTTTTTTCTCAGTTCTGAGGCCTGAACTCGGGACATGTAGCGTGCCAGGCAAGTGCTCTGCAGCTGAGCTCTACTCCCAGCCCCTCGAATCTGTGACGACAATGGGTGATCTGGTAGACACAACTGGTTTTCCCCAGCATCAAGTTCTGCTACTTTTCTGTTCCAAAGAGAAGGATACTTTCCCCTGCTTTTCACTTTGTGTCTGAGGATACTCAGAAAGCTAGTCTGACAAATGGTATCTGAGGGACACGACGACGTCTCCTGCTCTGCATGGTGGACACACCACTGGCCATTCCAGTTTTGTGCTTCTCTCTGCCAGAACAACTGTGGAGCCCACGTTTCAGCATTGCAGCTCCAAGCTGGGTCCTCTGTCAGCTGCCGTGAAGCTGGGAGTCCAGCCCCGTCTCCCAGGGTCACACACTCTCCTCACACCTCTAGGACACGCAGTAGAAGAAGCATTTGTCTTCTGTTTCTGAAGCCACTGAAATTCAGCATGATCCTACCTGGCACAGAATAGCAGGGCACCTGTTGGGACAGGGTTGGAATGTCCTGCTATACCCTAACGTGTCCATCTCCATGGAGAAATTTTCAGGGACCAGCCACAGAATAAGAGACTAAAGTATCGGCCAAAGAGTTCCAGAGGCAAGAACCTGATTTAGACTGAAAAGAGTTAGCATTCTAACTTTAATAATTTAATATCATGACACTGAACAAGTAATTTGCCATTTTGAACTCCATTTTTTCAGCTTTATCATGAAATATATTGTATATATTTCAGATTAGAAGCAGGGATAAAACAAAGAAAAAAAGTTACAGAGACATAATACCATCTTGGAAACCTACTTGGTTAGTCCTTAAGGTCTAATGATCATTGATTTTTTCTGTTTAACTCATTTGATTTTAATCATGTCATTGACTGGAGGTGAGTGCTGTGTCTGGGTGTGTGTGTATGTGTATGTGTGTGTGTGTCTGTGTGTGTATGTATATGTATTACCACATGAACAAGAGATAGTCTATTAATCCTACTGAATTAATTACAAGTTTATTATTTTCTAGTTGGCATAATGCCTTAGTTTTATTGTCTTATAAAATGGTGAGGTTGACAGAAAAAATTTTTAAAAAACTGGATCATTGGTGGTTATAATAATTAAATGATGTAATAAGTAATGTAAACTGCAAAGTGCTTTCAAGATACAATTTGAATATTGTAACATTTCTGTATGTTAAAATACATAGAGTATTTAATGTAAAATAATGATCTATAAAACTCTGATTCCATCCAGATGGCAGGAAGTGTTTTCTTCCACTAGCATCTTTCTTTCTTTCTTTCTTTCTTTCTTTCTTTCTTTCTTTCTTTCTTTCTTTCTTTCCTTCCTTCCTTCCTCTCTCTCTCTCTCTCTCTCTCTCTCTCTCTCTCTCTCTTTCTTTCTTTCTTTCTTTTCTTTTTTCAGTTACTGGGCAGTTGAACCCAGGGCCTTTACCCTGATACACTAGGCACATCGATTTACATTTCAGCCTTTCTTATTTTTATTCTGAGAAGAGGTCATGCAAAGTAGATAAGTTTTCTATGCTGGGCTTCAATTTGAAATCCTCCTACCTCAGCCTCCTGGAGAACTGGAATTACAGCCATGCACCCTAAGATGAGTCACAGGGACTTCAACTTTGCTTAAAGAATACATCCTTTAGAATCAAAAAGAGTAATGTGGAAAAACATTGTGGTTTATCAGTTTCTTAGTGGACCTTTCGTGTATGCATCCATGTCTAAATACAGAAGCCTGGACCATGCGGAGTGGAAACCGCTGGGTTTGCTGCTCTGACTGTGGGCCCACCCTGCAGTTTATGCTGAGTGCAGAGGACAGAGAGGACAGGAGAGAGCTTCTAGGGCAGCAACTCGATTTTGAAGAAGCAAAATCACATTAGATATTCCCTGAGGAGGGAGACTATACATTATTAACCTCTGCCTTGTGGTAAGTAGCATTCCTTATACGTTGTGATAAATAATAAAAGTATTGTAAATAACTCTGCAAATGCAGGATGTCATTCAAGATTCATTTTCAGGATTTATTGGCCCTTTTTCAGTGTTTTACTCTTCCTCTAAATGCTTTTAATTCCACAGATTAAAATAAAGTATATTGATTTCTATCAAGTGCTTTTAAGTTTATGATTTTGCATGATCAGCATTACATAAAATTAACAGATAAATAAAAGCAAATAAAGTGCAATCTGTGTTCCAAAAATGCAGTTGATTTTAAGTTTCATTCATTGTTTTTAAAATTGCATTATTGAACATTTCCTATCTTGGGCCTTCTGCAAGAAGGATAGAATTACACAGAAAAAAGTTCAAAAGAAGAAAAAATTAATATAATAATATATTTTAGCAAGTAGACATTTACTTATTTTGGAGATTAAAAGCCAACAAAAAGTTAAAGAAAACCTTTGTGTTCTTTCATTTTTAACATATTAGTAACTAATTGATCTGCAAATGAACAATGCCACGAAACGTATACTGTGCGATCAGCAGTTCAAACTATGGCCACCCAGCATGCTTGTGAATCCCCTGGAAAATGTCAGCAAAAATAATTTTACATCTGAGTGTCAAAGTCACAACAACCTCACATAGAAATTCACATTTACTGGCCTTATTTTGACAGTCTAAGAAAAAAATTGTTGATCTCACTTTAGTGCCCTTTCTACATTCAACATAACTCCATTTGTACCCGAGACGCTGTTGTCAAGCAGAACTTGAATCACAGGATCACTGGGCAATCAGAAAGCTTTGCTCTGCAGCTTTTTAAGGAAATTAATTTCTTTATGGTTCAAATACTGTAAGAAAGTATGGTCAAGTCCTGCAGTATCATAGCAAGAGCTTAGAGGAGGTTCAGCTCAGATTTTTAATGAATTAAGGTACCTACACATTTTCCTTAATTATTTAATTTATTTACCAAAATAATCACCTTAGAATCTTGTATTGAAATTGATATGAATTTGATTTAAATGACTGTTTTGTCAAGCAAAGTTTTAAAAAAATTATTATTTTAAAGATAATTAAAGAGAGAGGGAGAAGGAGAGGAAAAGAGGGAAGAATTCAATTCTTTGTCATTTGAATTTTTTAAGGGTGTGGACCATAACATCATTATGTTTCAGTGGGGTGATTCAAGAATATTATTTGGACCCTATCTTATTTTCTGGTTCTACTTAATTTGAACAGACTCTGTATGTGTACATTTGATTTATTATACTTTCCTATCATAGCTTTTCTATTAACATCCTATGTGTGTATGTGCATGTGTGTGCATGCACATACTTTGTGAATTACCTGAAATAACCAGCATTAAATAAAGTATAATGAAAATACCAAGAAGTAAGATCATCTGATATGTAAACTGGGAAATGAAGCAAATCAAAAGCAGACACTCAAATGTCCTTTGCAGGAGCCCAGGTGTATGACTAAGTGGAAAAAACTTCACTCATGATTATAAATGCATTTAAAGAAATAAAAGACATTGCAATTAATGAACTAAACTAAAGGAGGTTATAAAAATCATTATCTACTCATAAAATTATTATGTACTATGTATAAAAGTATTAATAAAAATATCTATTAAGAAAACAAAAATTCTGTGTTGGAAAGTACATTAACTGAATTGAAAAATTTACTAGATACGCTTCATGGGAGCTGTGAACTAATGGGACATTCCACAAATTTGACATTATATGATAAGAGTATGCAACCTGTAGAACAGAGGGAAATGTAAAGAGTGGGGAAAGATAAGGAACTCAGAAAAGTATTTGAAACATAGCACCAAGGACTTCTCAAATGTGATTAAAAACTAACGTTACTATCCAGAAGTTCTACAAACATTGAACAATAAATGACAAAGGATTCACAATTCTCATAATAATAAAACACTGACAGGCAGGAAAGGGGAAAATGTTGAAAGCAACAAAAACACAAAAAGCAAAAAACTAGCACATGTCCTGTCTCGGGTGACCCAGTAAAAACAGCTGCATACTCCAAATCTGAAATGATGAGGGTCACAGGCAATAGAATGGTATGTTCAAAGTACAAAAAAAGAAAAAAGGAAACAACCAAAGAATTATTAAACAAGAATCTTATATTTGCAAGACTATCCTTCAAAAATGAAGACAAAATAAAAATCTCAGGTAAATACCAGATACTCAGAAAAATCCCAGATAAATACAGATGAGACATTCATTGCCAACCAATTCCCTGTACATAACCCTACAGGAAGCTCTTCACCATCACCAGATATCAACAGAAAGTAACTCAGTTATGCGAGAATAGACCAACAGCTAAGGAATGTAGTTACAAAGGTAGCTATGGAAATGCCAGGAATAAATATGACCATAGCAATAATGACAGTTGTAGAATTTCACTTAGTGCCTGGTATGTTCACATCATGATGAATATCATCAGTATTAAGTCTCTCATATCTGAGTAATTTTAGTTTGTGGTGATGATTACACAGCTATGAATCCATGAATTGGACATTAAACAGATGAATTTTATACAGATATTCTACCTCCATCAAACTACTAAAAGACTAGCTTATATGAAGTTATCAAAAGTGCAAAGGAAAATATTATTATTTTATTATTATCTGGTAAAAATCATGGCAAGGTAAGTGAAAAGTATTTGGCATTAGTAAGATACTTAAGTATTTGAGAAGAAATAAGACATTATTTAGAACAAAATCTATATGGTAATGATAAAAGCATTATTTTAATACATGTATTTAAATAAATACATGTAAATGTAAACATTTAATACACGTATTAAAAACATTATTTTGATGCATGTATTAAAATACATTATTTCAATATAATACATGTATTTTAATAATGGATTTTAATACATTAGTTGGAGCTAAAAACATTATTATTGCACATGAAATTATTTTAAGTTATAGTACTATTTGTTTGCTGTGATTACGTCTTGGGGAGTTGCTACATTTACATAACTTTCATAATTATTTGTAGTTTCCTTTCTTCCTCCTTTCCCTCCAACTCTGTGTCTAGATCCTGTTCCCATTTGAAAAAGTCTGTCTCTTTGTTTCCTATTATCTTCCTTTATTTTACTTTTAAATTATTCCTCAAGTTTCCTCATATAAGAGAAGCCATGTGATAGTGAAGCTTGTGTGTTTGTTACTACACTTAATATTGTGGTCTCTAGGTGCACCTGTTTTCATGCAAATGACCCAAATCCATCTTTTCATGGCAAAATTTTACTACATTATGTAAAAGCAACACTTTATCATTTGATGACACACAATCCAATTTGTATTCCTGCATATGCGTGTATCACTGTGATGTGATGTTTTAACTCTTTCAGGAAGATATTTAGAAGGGAATTAGCTGGGTGGAATGGTATTTCTATCTCCAGTGGTTTGCAAAACCTCCATACTGATTTCCATAATAGTTTACTTTCCCACAAGCAATGTGAGGGGTCTTTTTTCTCACATATTCAACAGAACTTGTTAATATTTGATATTTTGATGATATCTATGAAATTCTTAAATACTTAAATATTTAAAGAAAGATGTCTACATAGAGCCATAAGTTACAGCTGCCAGAAAGGAATATAATTTTGGCTAAGTATTAATCAGAAGTAGTATTTTCATCATCATAGGATACACACTGAAGGGTCTGAGTCAAGTACTATGGTCTATTTTATGTTGTCACCTTGATAATCAATTTGAAGCCTATGAAATTCCAATGCAGAAAGTGTTTTGTCTGTTTATAGTTTGTGAAATTTGGGCAAGATAAACTATGCATCATATCTAAAATGGCACAGCTATTAAGGTCTAGACATGTAGTCCAAACTTAGGTACTTCTGATCACAAAGTTTCAACTATTTATTACCTTACTCCTTATGGTAGTACAACAAAATTTATAATACAATACATGGTTTTTAGCTTATGCATTTTTAATTTTTTCCTAGGTTATCGCTAAGAAATATATGGGCTCTGTTTATCATCTGGAAATTGAAATTACTAGTGTTTTTCAGACTTTTGGAAAGATTACTTATCTATAATACAGTGAGGAATATTTGTAAATGAAAAAAGAGGCACCCCTTGCCACTTTCATCTGAAATGTAAGTCCTTGTCCAGATATAAGTAAACTCAGGTTTAAATATTTAAATCATATACCTACCCTCGCACTTTAACCAGTTGTGAAGGTGATTTGTTGTATTAGTATGAATGACAGAATGAATGAATACTAGCGGGGTCAACAGTAGTCATTAAAAGCTATGCAGAAGTGGAGATGACTCACACAAAGCCACTGGGATTTTTAAAATATATTTTCCTGTACAATAGCCTTGAAGTTACAATGAAGAAATTTGCTGAGCTTGTTGCTCCATTAACATCTGAGGCTCTTTCTTCTAGAATGAATTCATCATGAACTTTGTTTCAGTTTGCCATCCTGTATTGTTATGTGTTTGTGATGCTTAATAATTATAATTGCAAATATCTTAATAGTGATAAGGCTTTAAAGAAAATAACATCTTCATTACACTTGGAGAGAATAAAAATACAGTTCTGCTAAATTGTGTGTGCATTTTAAAAGTACAGAAAATATAGAAACTACCTGTTTTCTAATCCCTTTGCTGTCTTTCTGTGAAGTACATTTTGACTGAATTCAAAGTAATGTATTTCAGCTTCAAATTTCATTTCCATAAGTGCACTGATTTTTTTACATTTCTGACTTTTAAAAATAACTGTCATTAAAGTGTTTATGTGTGATTAAAGTAGTTATTGAAATCAGTCCCTTTAGAATACAATGAGAAGCCGCAATGTTATTAAGGATACTTTAAATCACATTTCCTATGTCTGTAATCTTATAAGCATGTGTTCTCCATAATGATAGTCATCAAGTTAATGTAGATGCATTTTGGAAATTAGCTATAGTCCTGTCTACTCTGCACACAGAATCCTGCACAACATTATTCTAGGTAGAGTGATAATTATGAGTAAACTTTGTCTAAATCTTAAAAAAATTCAATGAGTCAGACAGAAACAAGATTGCAGTCTTACGTGGATCAACTATTGAGATCATATTCTGTGTCTGTTGTCAGTTTTTGTTTTGTTTATTTTTATTTTTATTTCCTTATTTTCATTTTTACTTCCTTTCCATTAAATGAATAAAACAGATGTCTACTGAGATATCCTAAAGATAACATGATGCAAACAATTTTAAAATTATTCTTCTGTTATTCTTCTAAGAATATGTACAAGATCTACTCTTTTAACAGATTTGTAACTTTATACCATAGTATTATTAACCATAGGCATATTGTGCAGAAAATTTTAAAGGTAGTTTATCTATAACTAAATTTAACTAAAATTTTACACTAATTTGTTAGCAATCCTGAATCTTCCAGACAATTTACAAGGGTACTTCATAATCACATTCTAGAACTCTTTGAGAAACTGATAAAATTCAATGTTTGAAGGATTTTTCTTACATAATTATATTCAAGGTACAGAAGGCAGTTTAAATCATTGCATTTTTCACATTAAAATCTATGGAAGTCTGGTGGGAAAATCACTTTGAACAAATATAAGATAGAATGTGGTATTCCATCAGAAGGTTTCTGATTACATTGGCAATTCTCCTATGGCTCAGTTTGATTTATTTGTATTCCTTATTTTCATTAAATTGCTATGGTTTAGTACAAGGTTTATAGCTTCTGGCAGAAGAAAATCAGTGACAATGACTTCGGGGAACCTTAATCTCATGAAAGAAATAAATGCTTGTCAGTCAAGAAGTTTAACCTTTACTATGTTTTGACCTTTACATTTTCAAGGTGAGCCTATTATTTGGAAGTGAAGAACACAAACTCCACAGGATGCTCAATGATCAATACAATCAACAGACCTTCACACTGTATGTTTAACGGTATTAAGAAGATAAACAAACACATCAGAATTGTACCAGTTGGAACAATCATGGATTGGATGCTTGCCTCATTTGGGAATTTACAATTGATCACTTTCCTGAACTCAGCAGCGTTATTCTCAGTAACTCAACAAGAGGAAAGAGAAAGGTTAGTTAAATGTTAGCAAGTATTTTCAAGTTTAGTTTTGATACCAATGAGCATGTTTACCAAATATGGAATGTGAAATATATCATAAAGAAGGCAATTCTTTTTTGAAATTAATTTTATACTTATGCTTGGCTTTTAATGTAAGTTGAATTTTCTGAAAAGATGAAAACAAATTAATTAGTTCGAAATTGTACAACTTGCATAACCAGTTGGATTTAGGAATGGAAGCAGGAGAGAAGATAGCATCAGAAAAAGTAACCCAAAAGTTAAATAATCCTGAAATGGGAAAGAACATGAAATGTGAGGAGCAAATTTCCACTTCCTTTCATTCTTTTTGATCATTTTATCATACCTTTTACTTTATATAAGCTTTATACCCCAAATATTGCTGTTACTTTACTATGAAGAGCCATTTTTCTTTGAAAACTTTAAACTATGGGAAATATTTACTGGGTGGCAGTCTACTGACTGGCCCTGGAGATCACCCTTTTGTACTCTCTGAAATCAAGTTTCTCTCCAGCATCCTCCATCTTTAATTTGATGAACTTTCAGCATTTGCTGCTGAGAAAGCCTGAAAGTAAGGATGTCCTCATATTTTCTTTCAAGTATTTCAAGTATTTCAACTTCAAGTATTTCAAGTATTGCTGCAGCTTATTATTTCAAAGACATTTGGAACAAGTATAGAACATGAGTAATTTTATGCATTTTTACTCTAGCTAATATGTTTTTCATTGAATGCCAACATTGTGTATTCTGTATGGAATATTTGGATTTGGTTGTCCTTTTTTAAGGAATTTTACATTTGTTTAGGCACAGAGTTTAACAAAAATTTACCTTGCATCCAAATCAATTTGACTGCTTAACGGTTGTTGTATGCTTTATTTAGGGAGGGCCCACTATGTACCAGTGTTACCTTATAGTTCATTTCAGTGTGCGACATTCCTTGGGCCTCTAATGCTCATCCAAGAGTTTTCAAGGTCTCTATTCTGGTTGAGTGGAACTTTAATATCCATAAGCCCTGTTGGTCAAGAACTGCTCAATCCATAGTTCTTTGCTAATTGGTCAACGTTAAAATTTCACCTAACACATTTAGGAGGTATTCAAAAACAGGTCTGCAGAGGTAGAGTCTTACTATGTAGTTCAGGTTGTCTTCCCACTTCCCACTCCACACCTGATTTGGTGTTGGTTTTCCATAACCTACCCCTCCCCAGCACTCTGCCTCACAAATATGAGCCACTTTTCTCTGCTTCCTGCCTAGAAAAAATTTCACTCTTTGTGTTTCCATCTCTTTTTAGGATTCAAAATTTGTCTCCTAGTTAGTCTTTGTCCCTCATACCTCCACACCCTGAGTCTTACCATTTGTGTTTCAGTCCTCGGCAGCCATGTGGCTATAGCACTGACTTCCTCTTCCTAACAGAAAGCAGAAATCTCCATTTTTGCTTTCATTTTAGTATCATTGCCTGCCCTTAAAAATACCTCCAATAAACAATGCATGACTAGGATAAACTACTTAAAAACTGTATTACATTCATAATCATCAAAAGCTGTGAGTTTTAACCAAATAATACACAAATTGGATAATAAGTTATAATGGCATAATTGTGATTTTTTTCTAGAAATAGAAAGTGAACCAGGGCCATAATCAGATTTAAATACTTCGGCTCCTATAATACTGAGTTGGAGACCTGGATTACATGAACCTATTGGAGAGAATAGAAAACAGAAGAAAAATAATAGCAGACTCTTTTTTAATTTTTGTTTTCCTCCCAGACTCTTGTTTTAGAATGAATTTATGACTTTTGAGAGTGACTCGCTGGGGCTGAAGTCGTGCTGGCTGATATTCACATTATAAACCATCAAACATTTCCCCAAACCAGTATTACTTACAATTGGGATTGATAAATGAAACTACATTAAAATCCTCTTCTGGATACATTTTAACACAGAATAAATTATAACGGGAATTTCAAAGCAAAGTTCTAAGTGGAAATGAAGACTTCTATGCCACACTCCTACTCATAATCATCTCCCAGGTTTAAACTCCGTGTCTCCCATCCTACACAAAATGCCAAAATGAAGAGTTACAGAAGGCATTTCCTGAACCCTCGCTTACCGCAGTTTGCCACTGTTCCCCTTTGACAGCAATCCTCAGCTAGGTAGCAGGCTCACAGTCGGAGAGGGCAGGTAGCACTGACGCGAGTCCCAGTCCTGCTCTCTGGAGAGACGCAGGCGGCCACAGGCTGCCCACTCGGTGCCCGGCCGTTGCTGGCCATCAGCAGCTCCTGGGCTTCCCAGCTGACCAGGTGCCCTGCCTGGAGCTTCTCCCCTGCCCTCGGGTGTGCATTCGCCCTGGGACAGGACTGGGAGAAGATGGATTTTACTGGAAGTTTAGACTTTGAATACCCCGGAGTAAAAGTGTGCTCATATTCTGAAGATTATTTGCATATCTCTTTAATAAAAATAAGGTATCTTTAAAATATATTCAAAATGCAATGTGAGTGAGCAAATCACAAGCAAGTAAGTATGACTCCAGCCAGGGAATTTCAAACAGGGACTTTGAGAGCAGGTCAATGCTTCAGGTTATTTTTAAAAGACACAGGTGCTCAATTGGCTACCAGTGAGTTAAGAAATAACTCCACAGCCAGTCACAAACCAGTGCTCCAAGCTTACTCGGCTGTTCGAAATTTGAAGCTGAGTGCGAAGCACGTGTGGGGTCGGGATGACGACACAAAACTGGGGCCACCAGTACCGCAGTGACCCGTCCCCAACCAGTGCCACGCGGCTTGCTGTTTTCCTCCTCGTTCTTATTTGTTGTCCTGATTGTCCCCGTGAGGGAGGCTCACACAGGTTTCAAGCAATGTGACCGTTTTTCTCCCTGGCACCCCATCCTCCGTGAGACCGTCTGTTAGTGATATCACCGAGCCACGTAAAGGCGTTCCTAAGGTGTCTTTTTTTAAAGCACATATTATTTCTTTAAAGATGAGGTTTAGCACGTGCTGTCATTTTCGTTATTACACTTTTAAAAATATCTTAAACTCACTTTTGGTTCTATAATTACAATGCTTATTTCCTGAACTTTCAGGTGACGACTCACCAGTTCTTGTTTTACACACTCGTTTCACACATGCACATCTGTGTGTGTGCATCTGAAGAGCGTCTGAGTCTCTGAAGACGTCGGTTTATCTGACTTGCCAAATGAATGCAAAAATGGCTGAGTGTCTATTCGTGACTCCACTAGAAACCTCTCAAAAATCTCATGCAGTATTCCACTGTCTTCTACACTGATCATCACTGAGACAGTGCACGGGAAAGCTAATCGTTATTCCAGATCTGATGGCCTCTTTTAACACGGGTCTATTTTCTGGGAAAGCCCCTCGCCCGCTGTTACTGAGCGGCTTTCATCCTCGCTGGATACCATGTCATCTCAAGCCCCAATGGAGTGGAGGAGGCCAACTAGCACCGCTCACCACGAGGCCAGCACGGGACGCCGCGGCTCCTTGGTAAATGGATCCTTAGAGAACTTCTGGAGAGTCCAAACTATGGTCTTTCCATCTCTAAGCATCAACAACCTTAGAGAGAACAAGTCAGAGGGGACAAGGTGTCTCCTGAAAGTCACGCAGGATGACTTCTGCAGTACCCAGTGATCTGGGTGGAAGCCTTGGGTAGGGTGAGGCCAGCTATATAAATGCGGCTCCCGGCAGAGGTCATCCTGGGCTCCCCCCCAAGGCAGGCAGCGCGCTGGCTTCCTCGCTGGCCACCGCCACCTTTGTATGCCAGACTGGAGCGGGCCTTAAACTGCAAAGAGCAGCTGCAGATTAAGCGGGCTTCAGCCTTTTAATTTCCCTTTTTCTGCATCAGTGTCGGTTGCTTCCCTGTCCTGCTTTTCCTCATTTGGACCTGGTTTCTCCAGGGCTCGTGTGTAGTGCACGCTGGGTCCCCATTCGGATGATGTTGTGCGTTTTCAAACGACTGTCTCTCTATGACTTTAACCGCGGATACCTGTGCTTTCCTCATAAAAGCAAGTCGGTGCTTGTGGATTTTATTCGTTTACATTGGAAAAATTAATTGGTGTTAATAACACTGACATTATTCAAACAGGAGAAAGTGTTAACTTTTACACAGGGAACGTGATAATCTATTTACTACCAAAAGAGTTTTAATTTTAATTTTTTATATAGTTTTTCTATTAATTATGAAAAAAGTGTGTGGCAAGAATCTCATCACCTAAGAATTTAGATTACAACTGACAGAGTGAATATGTTTATTTACAGTGAATATAAAACACAATTAAAAGAATGTGCTAGTTTTGTGAGCACAAAATTAATATGGCAAAGCTTTTAGATAAAGCATTAAGGAAAAGAAACAGAAAGAAAAAATTTATAATTTGCTATTTAATCTATTTAATTTTAAGTAATATACTATATAAAAGTAGATTAAATGGTGGACTGCAAGTCATATTTATGAGTACTTTAAGTCAAATACAAGAGCTACATGGAATCTTTACTGATTTTGGTGATATAGTGTTTAATAACAGAAACTTTTTAGTACTCCATAAATTATTGAATTATTTCTTTTCAGGATTGAAATACTACTTTTCTTCCCTGGTACAATATTAAGGCTCTAAAGTCTTATTGATTCATTTCATTTGCAAGGATTTACACGTGAGTAATAATTAAAATAACTTCTGCCAAAGAAAAGGAGGTAAGGAAATTTCTCTTTTACTGATATATTTTATATATATATATATATATATATATATATATATATATATATTCTTCTGTGAATCCATGTAATCTTCTAGAGAAGTCTGCTCAGATTTTTGACTGCTTCCTATATTTTACCCACTAAAAATTGTGAACTACTCTGTATGTAAGTGTTAGTGAGTTATACGAGTGGCATTAAGTAGAATCAAGGGTAAATGTGTAATTGAAGTTACTAACAGGAGAGTCATGTTAGATGAAGTTTCTGGCACTCTTTAGCTTCACTTGTTACGATAGTGGCCAATAAATAAATTATATATATAATCTCAAAAAACTTAATTCATTTAACTTACAAATCAAGTTATTCAAATATGTATTACCCTAATTTTCTTCAGGAGCCCAAGGTTCTGAAGGTAATTTCTATTGGTTCTGAATGATTATCCTGCATTGCGAGGTATCACAAAGAATCATGGAAAGGAAACAATTGTTGTGGCCTAAATATCAAGATGCACAATATAAGTAAGAGAATCTTCCTTGCAGTCCTTCTTTCCTGAGAAAGTAAGGCATGTATGATTCAAAGCATAAAAACAAGAGGCCACTATCGTAACAAGTGAAGCTAAAGAGTGCCAGAAACTTCATCTAACATGAGTTTTAACTGATCGCCTTCTATAGATCGCATTTCAGCAGGAGTGCAGAAAGGGATTCATGTCCCAGGAACATCTGGATAAGCAAGTTCACTGTTTGATAGAAAAGGAAACACGGATTTTCCTTTGGGTCCAGTGGACACTGCACAGGGAAATCAAACTGGACTTGCTCTGCAGCTGCCTGCAGGGCCCAGTGCATCCTAGGAGAAAACAGCCTGGGCGGGAACTGCAGGCCTGGCCTTCCTGCTTATTCCGTTATGTCTAAAAGTATTAACTTTCTTATTTTTTTAATGTTTTTTATTTTGTGGAAAAAATATAAAACAAAATTTCATTACAAATAAAAAAAGAGTAACATTAGATAATGCATTACATGTTGCTATCTTTAAAGTAGTTGCTCAACATACAAGATATGGGCATAAAAAAATTCTCCAATTGCTACTGTTACAGGCAACTGAGTTAGGTAGAAATATTATAGGCAGTCAGACAGGGCTACGTCTTCAAAGGAGCCAGTGCAGAAGACCAGATACCTTGCAACCTTGGAGAAGACAGACACCTCTGCTCTGGGCCAGACCTCAAGACAAAAGATCAAACAAATACACCCACATCCTAAGGATTGATACTCTAAATAGGTCTCTATCACCCTGAGAAAGCCAGGAGTCACCATCCTAACCTCCTCTGGGAAAAGTCACTGCTCTTTAAGCACACCTGCTTTCTACAGTGGTGACTTGCTTCCCCATTTGTCCCCAATTTAATCAACTTATCTGAGCAATTAATCTTACGGTCGACAGTAGTTCTGTCCCACCTCATGCCCACCTGCCTTGCAAGTTCCCATTTTTCCCCATCTTGGACCCATCTCACATTCTGGTTTTGCTCTATAAAAGTCCCTAGAAAAGAAAGAATCTTTGGCAACCCACTTGAGATCCCATCTGTCTTTCTCTCAGACAGAAGCTTTTTTTCTCTCAATAAATATATTCTGCTCTTATCCTCCATTGTTCCTAAAATTCATTCTTCACTTTTTAGAGAATGTGAACTCATACCAGACACAGAGCAGGTTGGGAGTTTGGTTTCCCTATATCAATATTAGCACAAACCTTCCTTTTTAATCAGCTAACAGGCACCAATAGTATAACTGACATGCATTTTCCCCCTTTTTCACATTCCTAGTTCGTTTATCCTTTTGAATAGTTTCTTCCCAATTTGCAATATCTATTGTACATTTTAGAGCTTTTTTACTCTTTCAGTTTCTTATACCAGGGAGACAATATGATTTACACATGTGAATCCTATTTACTTCATTTATGAGTATGGTCTCAAGTTGCATCCATTTATGTATAAAATTCTCAAGCTTATCCTTCTTTATGACTGAGTAGTACTCCATTGTGTAACAACACCACATCTTTCATATCCATTCATCAACCATCATATCCACTTTCATCAACCCATTCCTGGGTTGATGGATTCATATTCTGGATTATAAATCATGGTAGTTATACAATGACATGATTATTCCTTTAAGACTATAGTTTTGTTGTTGGTGGTGGTGGGGGTGGATTTGTTTCCTTTTAACCAGGAGATCTTCCTGGTTTCCTCCTAATCCTGCTAGGAATTTCTCCAGGAAATATTTCATTTTTGAATACTACAGGTCATGCTAATTGGTTAACAGTCACTGAAACACCTTGAAAATGACTACAGCAACAAGTTTCATGTTTTGGTCCTTTTGCAGATGTCTCAGAGGTCATTGGTGTATGAATTAAGTGGCAGGTAGAATTCTGAACTCCAAGGCAGTTCTGTTACCTTTTCTTTTCCTGACAGCAAACTATATAGTGAAGTTCTTAGTAAACTTTTCTTTAAAGAAAAGATTTCCAGGCTAAAATACTTTAGAAAATAACACATTAAATTAAAACAGAGAATGAGAGTACACTTACTCACGTGGAGTCAAGTGGACATACTGTGTTTGGAATAAGGGTCCCTCCATGGGCTGTGTGTCAGGTGTGGTACTGAGCCACTGGTGTTACTGGGACATGGAGGTGACTTGAAGAGGTGGGAACTAGTGCAGTCTTCTGATCACTGGGAGTGTGGACTCCAAGGCACGCTGGCATTGTGGTCTCTCTCCTCCTTCACTTTCTGGTCAAGATTCCAACAGAACCAGCACACACAGCCCAAGACGTGGTCTTGCTATGGACCCAAAACAATGAGGCCAACTGATTAGAGACTGGAAATCCCAGAGCTATGAACCAAAATCAACCTTTTCTCTTTGTAAGTTGATTATCTTGGGTGTTTGTTATACATGCAGAAAGTTGACAAATGCATATCAAAAAGAACATCAGTGACCTCTGATTAAACATAAATATTGTATCTAAAAGATAAACACATACTAATACCTAACAAGTTAACCAATTCATCAAAGAAAGTTTTCATTAAAGTAAGTTATCGTTCTTTTCTAGGAGTTCAGATTTTGGTTTAATAAAGTTCCCAGAGCATCAGAAATTACAAGTATCAGGACTGGGTGAATAAAATTAGGGAAAAAATGGTTTGATATGATTTTCTTATGTCTCTTAGACTTAATTTCTATGCTTTGTTTAATACAGATTATTTTTCTTTAAAGTTTAATTTCCTTTAAAGTTGTTTTACAAATTTATTTGCATGATTTTTTTATTCATTTCTTCTGCTTTTCTCCATTTCTCTACAAGTTCTTTCTTGCATATATTCTGTCAAGTGATTATCTTTTCTATGCTGTGAAACAGAGCCAAGGGTGCCAAAAAGAAATTTACTTTTACTTCCTATTCCTAATTCATAATTTAACCAATTAACCTATCATATGGTTCCTCAAATGTGCTATTAGGATAAATGAATAGCTCTGTAGAATATTGCTTTACTTTTCTCAGTTTTCTCCATCTAAAGTGTGTTTGTAATACAATTATGTATTCCTGTTGGAACAAAAGCAAAAGAGAAGAGTACTACAAATCATAATTACTTTAACGTTTATCAACAGGATACATACTGTGATTGTGTCATTCCTTTATCCCTACCAAAGCTCATGCATAGTTTTAGCTCCCAAAGCAGCAATGGCAAGAGGAGGCCGGAGCCCCAGGAGGGCTCTACCCCACCAGTGAGCTCATGGTGTCCTGTGGAGGTGGACGGGCACCCTCGGAAGTTCAGCTTCCTTCACTTCTCTTCCACAGGCACCTGCTCTCCATTCTGCTTCTCTTCCTTAATAGATCTCTTCTGCTTCTCCAGAATGCACAGAGAACCATGTGGCCCTTTTCTGGAGCCACAAGGACATGACACTTGACCTTAGACTTAAGTCTCTAGAACTACGAGCCACGATGAAACTCTTTTCTTTGTAGCCTCCTGGTTTCCAGTTACTTTACACCAACATAAAATTGACTGAGATAATGCACTGAATTATACCAGCCACGCAATTTATATTCCTGAAGGTTTTTTGGTAAGAAACGTACTGTAAAGGAATGTATTTTATTTATTTGACTTAGACACTACATTTTTACAAAATATTTAAATATATTTAGTCACTTTAGGATGTTATCAAATCAGAGGTAATGAGGCTTGTTAAACCTTACATATGCAATAATTAAGGACAGCATTATCTAAAGTGATTCTCTTTCTTTCAATGTATTTTGACTCTGTGGTGAGAAAAGACCTGAAAGTAAAGCAAACAGGGTTTTGCACAGCTCTAAGTGTGTAACCAGTTTTGCTTTGGACACTGTAAGTGTTTTATGCCATTTTTTCTTGGATTCTTAGGATGAGAAGGGACAGACTGCATCCCATCATCCACCAGCGCTAGCAAGGTTGACTCAGGGGGAGGAGCAAACTTCCATGACTGTGGGAACATGCGTCATAGGGGAAAAACGATCACAAATTAGTCAAGGAAAAACACTGTACTAAGGGCAGCAAGCTATTCTAGCATGATGTGCAAGTGGGGTCTGAACACCTTTCAAGTGATGTTCATGTGATATTTATGGATGAGTTGCACTCATGTGTATGGTAGGAAAGTGGAGCTTTATAAGAATTATCTATTGCACTTTGTGTTAAAATATAGACTTGTTGCTTCATGGTGTTAGGTATATTCCTAGAAAAAGCAAATGATCACATGCAATGTGTTTCAAATTTTGCCATTTACACAAAATGTCTTAAAAGCTTCTGTAATTTTACTGGTTTTAATACTTGAAGTCAAATGTAAACATGAATGTTAAATAGTAAAGTGCATCATACCTATAATTCGATCTCCATTGAAGAATTTCTCAGGAAAGCCTGGAGAAACAATTAAAGTTTCCTCTTCTTAATATTAGAGGGTACAGGGAATAGCATCAAGGGATGATGTTATTAAAATCAACAGTCTTTAATTTCCTTTGTCGTCTGCCATTGTTTTCAATAGGTTTAATACAACTTTGAATTCCCATCCCAAGAAATAAAATGTGTGCATGCCATAAATGAACAGCCTGCTCTTTATACCACTTACTCTCCTGTCAGTGCATTTGCCTGATGCCCACCATTCTTTTATTAAACTGGTGTTAATACCACAAACTATTGCAAAATGCCCAAGGTGATAAGGGATGGAGACTGCCGATTATGCTCAGCACAGATAGAATGGAGATATTTAATACAGACTTGACTTATTTAAGTTTTACAGTATTTTGAGGAACATGTTTTGACTGTGATTAATGGGATATGTTTTCGTGAAAGCAAAGTTTTAATCTGCACCGCATTTTCCTCTCAGGTGATAGATGTTTCCAGAATTCTTCGCTTTGCTCTGCAGTAGGCGGTCACACTGATCATGGAGCACACAGCCTTTCATGTGTGCTGAAGGGGACATGGGGGCAAAGCAAAAGGGAGTCCCTGGGGTAACACTGTAAGTTCTCAGCTGATGGAAAAGCAAAGGCAGCATTAAGTTCACATCTTCTGTGTTCAATAAATATAAAAAAGAAAAATCATCCTTTGAAATATGGGTGTGTCTTCAAGATACCTTATGCTAAGGAGCTGTTATCATATACTTATGAATGAACTGGATGAATATTTTTACAAATTACCTCCATAGTGCATGGTTGCATGGTTTTCTCTCTAAAATAAAATCAAAGAGTATTGTATATATGAGTAAAAGACAAAGCAGGGCAACAAAACTGAATCATTTCATGAAGTCATTATGGTAGAAAGTATTTGGGAGGCCACATTCCAGACACTGAAGGAGCCAGTGACATGGCACTTCCTTGATGTGGCAGATCTGCTCTAATTCACTTTTTGTTGACAATTGCAAGCACTGTGACTGTTGTGTATTTGGCTAATTGCGGGTTCACTGAGCCTTGCTTGCTCTAAAATAATGGGCAGGTGGCTAATGGTTGTTAAAATTATTTTCATATGCAGTAAAATATATGGGTTTAAAACTGAGGTCATCAAAAGGAAAGTTACTTGTGGTAAATTATGCCTTTAGATACTTGATAGGGGTGGACAACATTATTTCTGGAGCACCACAAACATTACCTCCTATAAAATGTCTTCTTTTGCAAGAGAATTTTCACAAGTGAAATATTTTCTCATAACATTTGCAAAACAAAAAGAGATAGGAATCATGATATAAGGAAATATTTTCAGATTGCCCAAACAACTTTTTTCAGTGTTATTAGACAGAGAGGAGGAGTGGGAGGTGGAGAGAGAGGGAAAGGGGGAAGGAAAGGAAATGAGGGGGAGAAAAGGAGAGAGACAAAGACAGATTGGGAATTTTAGAAAACACTTTGAGTGCTGAATAAAACAGTAAGAACTCAAGCTTAGTAAAAACTATAGTGGTATGCCAAACATTTCCTAGTGAAGTCTCTAGCAAAGCCAAACTTCCTTGGTTAGTACGTATTTTCTAAATATCACATTAAAATTCTACTTATCTGAGAATATTTCAGGGAAAAATGTGCTAATTCATTACTTTTTTAGTTTTAGTAAATAAAAATTTTCAGGAGCTCATTAAAATACCATTGCTTGGGGTTTTGTTGTTGTTGTTGTTTTAATTTTATTTTAAAGAGAAAATTTTAAAAAATAACAATAAGACAGAGATTCAAAATAGACTAGTGGAACAAAAACAATAATGATAACATTGCTTATGGTTATCTTCACAGTAATTATTCAGAGTAAAAAATATAGGCAAAAATATTTCCCAAACAATATTAGCTCAAACTTTTCAATAAACTGAGAGAAACTATCTGTATAACTACCTTAACTCTGTTGTGTGTATGTATATTTTTTCTTTTCCCTTCCTCCTTTTCTCCTTTCCTCATCTTAGTTTCTCTTTTCTTTTGAACACTTTCTTCCCAGTTCTCAATGTCTATTGTGTGTTTTGGATCTCACTTACTTTTTCGGTTTCTCACACTAGTGAAAACATATGATGTTTACACATGTGGGTCGGATTTATTTCGCTTATGAGTATGGTCAAGAGTTAGATCCATTGACATATGGAAGTCTGAAGTTTATCCTTCTTTATGGCTAAGTAGTACTTCTTGTATAAAAATACCACCTCTTTTTTATCCATTCCTCAGTTGGTGGGCATTTTTATCCATTCTTCAATCATTTCCAAGATATAGCTATTACAAATTGTGCTGCTATAAATATTGGTGCATATATATTGTGGTGGTATGATATTTTTAATTATTTTGGGAAGATAATGAGAAGGACAATAGTGAGGTCAAAAGAAATCTCCAATCCTAGTTTTTTAAGGAATCTTCACACGGATTTCCATAGTGGTTGCACCAGTCTGCACTCTTACTAACACTGGAGAAGGGTACCTTTCTGCCTACAGTCTCTTTAGCATTTGTAATTGGTTGATTTCTTGATGGTATTCATTTTTTCTGGGATGAGGTGGAATCTCAGTGTTGTTTTAATTTACATCTCTAAACTGATCAGTGATGTTGAACATTTTTTAGGTATTTATTTGCCATTCGTATTTCTTCATCTAAGAAATGTGTGTTTATCTCAGATGACCATTTTTGGATTGGACCCTTGAATTTTGGGGCCTTGATTGTTTTTCAACTCTTTATATGTTCTATATAGAAGTCCTTTGTCTGAGGGACAACTCGTTACAATTTTTTTCCCACTCTGTGGGTTGCCTTTACACTCTCTTGGTGATTATTTTTTTATTCTGAAAAAGCTTTTTTAATAAGGTGAGATCCCTTTGTTGATTCTTTGTAGTATTTCCTGTGTGGTTTGGGTTTTGTTTATGAAGTCTCTGCCTACACCTATGTCTTCAAGATTTCTGCCTACATTCTCTTCCACTAATTTATTGTTTCTGTTTTAATATTTAGATCTTTCATCCTTTTTGAATTTGATTTAGTTCTTGGTGATAGATATGGATCTAGTTTTAGCTTCTGGCATATGAAAAGCCAGTTTTCCCAGCACCATTTATTAAAGAGGCTATCTTTCCTCCAGTGAAGATGTTTGCCCCCTTTGTCAAAGATAAGGTTGCTGAGTGTGTTTGGAGTTGTGTCTGCCAATAATTCTTAATTGCTTAAATTTGTGTATTTTTCTCCTTTTGTTGAAGTTACCTAATGGTTCAACAATTTTATTTATTCTTTCAAAGTACCCATATTTTGATTAATTAATTCATTGATTCTTTATATTGTTTTCTTAGTCTTAATTGCATTAGTTTCTGCTCTTGTCTATATAACTTCCTCCTACATATGAGCTTTGTATTTGATTTGTTACTCTTTCTCTAGAAATTCGAGGTTTGGCACTAGGTTGTTAATTTGAGCTCATTCTGTTTTCCTGATGTGAGAATTTATTCCTATAAATTTCTCCCATAGAACTGCTTTCATTGCATCCCATAAGATCTAGTATGTTGTATTGGTGTTATCCTTTAATAGTGTATACTGTTTAATTTCATTTCTAATTTCCTCTGTGATCCATTGCTTGCTCAGAAGGATGTTGTTTAATTTCCAAGTGTTAATGTAGTTTTTGTGGTTTCCTTTATGTTGATTTCAAGTTTCCCTGTGCTATGGTCAGATAGTATGAATGGAATGATTTTAATTCCTCTACATGTACTTAAACATGTTTTGTGTGAGTTAACATGTGGTCTATTTGGAGAATGCCCCACATGCAGCTGAGAAGAATGTATATGCTGATATTTTGGGGTGGAACACATTGGAGAAATTTACCACCTCTATTTTATAACAGGCTTGTTTTAATTCTAATGCTTCTTGTTGATTTTTTGTCTTGTTGATCTATCGGTGAGAGTGAAGTATCAGGTCCGGCACTACAATTGTGTTAATGTTTATTTGTTATTTCATGTTTAATATTTTATGTAGTTGGGGCACCAGTGTTTGGTGCATATATATCCATGATTGTTATCTCTTATTTTTGGAGTTTTAATAAGTGTGTAGTGACTTCATTTGTCTCTTTTGTCAGTTTTTTTAAAGTTTACATTGTCTGCAAATAGAATAGCTATTCCTACTTTTTTCTGTGTTCCTGTGTCATGGAGAATTGTTTTCTATTCTTTGACTTTTAGTCTATGAATTTTTTTTGTTGTTAAATGTGTTTTTTGAATGCAGCACATTGTTGGATGCTGTTTCCTCATCCATTGCTGCAAGCCTGTTTCTTTTGACTGGTGAGCTGAGACCATTTATATTAATGGTTATAACTGATGTGTGCTGACTTTTCCTTTTAATGTTATTTTCCTGTTGTTGGTTCTTGTCTTTCTCCTCTGTTTAACTGCTTGCCCTGCCTGGCTGCTTCTTTCTATTGATGTTCATGTGTTTCAGCCTTCATAATCTCTTTATATTATATCCTTCAGAGCACTGTGTAGAGCTGGCTTCATAGTCACATTTTTCTTCTGTTGTTCTTTGCCATAGAAATATATTATTTTTCTGTTGATTTTGAAAAAATGTTTTGTGAGCATATCAATGTGGGTTGAAGATTGTTTCCTTTTGGGGATCAAAATACGTCACTCTAAACTCTTCATAATTTGAGGATTTTCATTGAGAATTCCATTGTGATTCTAATGGGCTTTCTTTAACAGGTGATTTGTTTCCCTTCCCTTGCGATTTTTAATATTTCATTGTTGTGCTGAATTTCTAAAACCTTGATTACTATGTTCTTGGTGTAGATTTATTTTGGTCATGCCTATTTGAAGTTGTATATGCTTCATTTATTCACATGTCAACTACTTTATCCATGTTTGGGAAGTTTTTTGCTATTATTTCATTGAAGACTTTTTAATGTCTTCTGCACTGTCTCTGGCTTTCTCTGACTTCTCATTCTCATTTTATATTTCTTTTATTATTTTTCTTTGATTTTTTGTTTTATTTTTCTTTGTTTCCTCTTATAGTGCTGGATTGATTTTTCATGGTTGCATGCATTTTTAAGTCATCTTTCTTTTCATGATTACTAGTTGCAATCCTGTTTTCTAGATCTGATAGTGTATCCTCAACATCATTGAACCTGTTGCATATACTTTCAATGGAGAGTTTAATCACCTGGACTTCTGTTTGCAACTGTTTCATGGATTCTATTTCTTCCGTATGTTGAGCTTCACACCTTCCATTGTTTTTCTGAGTTCTTCTTTTTTTTTTAACTATGGCTACTTTAATGTCATTCATTTTTATTATCATTCTTTTGTGTACCTTAAGGATTATTTTTCTATAGATTCTCCCATTTGTTTTTTCACTTACATTGCTGTCATTTAAGAAAGTTCCAGTGATTAGTTTCTGATTTCCTCTACCTTATTGTATTCTGGGCTTGTCTTGGGTGGGCTGGGAGTGTGAAGTTGCATTTTGCTTCTTTGTCTTGTTAGTTTCTCTTTTCTATTTTTTTGTATTGTTTTGTTTTCTATGTTGACGCTTAAAGATTTTTTACAATAAGTAGCTTTATCTTTGCTGTCAAGGTTTACCTAAGCAA
>PVJX010024954.1:0-27486 GCA_004027295.1 Dolichotis patagonum | reverse complement strand
ATGTCTACTTTACATGTTTTAACTTTGTAATTTGAACAACTATTTCCAAGAAGTCAGTATGTAATTAGTCAAGTAATAATTTCTTAGGTTTTATTGTTGTTGTACTTTTCCTTTTTTCCTTGGAATACTGTATGGTTGCTACCCTTTATTCTGTTTTATTTTGTTTTGTTTTTTCCTCTTTAAATAAAATTATTTTTTATTTAAGCCACAAATTACAAATTACAAATGGGCAGAAAGGCCCTTAACTGGAGGGTGTCCCGCTCCGGACGCAGAAGGAGCACTAGGCTCATCTGTGATTTCAAATGTGCGCACCCCAAACAGAATACTTACAGATTGTTGGCCAATTAACTTGAGAGGTCATCCCTGTGCCAATCCCGGACGAGCCCCCAGATGTTATAACCCAAAAAACAGATGACGTCCAAAAAGAAAAAAGAATAAGTGCTTTATTATTTATGCTAGTACCCAGCGACACAGATGTGATGGAATTTGCAATGCTGTGCAACCAGGCTAGGGCTCAGAAGGAGTTTATAAAGGGAGAGAGTGCAGTGCCAGGGTGGGGAGGGGAACCAAGGAACGAAAAAGCTTTTGTTGCCTTATTTGGTATTAAGGAGAATCTTGCAGTGACAACTAGCTCTGCGGGAGATTTGCAGCTCTTGGTAACTTCGTTGGAATTTGCAAAGGCTGAGGCTTTGCAAGAAGGGGGTTTGCCTAGCTCCTGGAGTTTAAAAAAACTGAAACTAGGAACAAAGAAAACTGTGCAAACAGAATAGAATGGTGATGCTTTTGTTAGAGTACAACAGAAAGGAGCACACAACCCATAGTGGCTGGGCTATCTCCTTCCACCAGATACAGAGACAGAGAGAGAGAGAGAGAGAGAGAGATGACCTCTGATTGAAGTGGCGCATGGGGTAGATATTGATGACGTGTGAGGAACTGATTGGAATTCTGTGTGTGTGCAAACAGGAATTAGGCAATTAGGGCTGAGGAAGAAGAAGCAGGAAGTGGTAGGCATTAGACTACCACCACAATGGTACAGTAATTTATTCTAGGGCAAAACTCTTTCATATATGTTCTTATTTATACATTTCCTGCTGAGCCATAAGCTTACTGAACACACTGAATCCTCTGCCTACACCTGAGGAATGAGGTTGTCAATCTTGTACAGAGAATTACAGACAGGACAGTCTCCAAACAGGAGGGGAGCTGTTACAGAGACACAGATTGGTGGCCTGAGTCTGGGATTCTAATAAAGCAGGCCTGAGTCTGGGATGCCAATAAAGCAGGACTGGCCGCTCATGCTAAAGAAATCCAACAACAAAGTAAAGGTGAAAGGCAGCAAAGAAACTTTAATCAGTTTCCAGTGTCTAGCTACACTGGGGAGACAAGTGGACCAGTGTTTGCAGCCTGTCTTTGAGGGTTGACATGAGCGCCCAGATTACAGAGACAAGGGAACCAAAAGTGTGAATTGTCAGGCAGTCTTGGGCAAAGGTGGTCTGGCTGATCATCACCTCAGGACTGTCGGGGTGCCCTCTCCTGAAGGAGTGATAGGAAGATACTGTTGCAGGGTGCAGCTGTGCTCACCTGTAATCCCAGCACTTGGGAGGTTGAGCAGGAGGATCACCAGGAGTGTGAAGTCAGCCTGAGCTACAGATTGAACTGCGTAGTGAGACCAAAGAAAGAAAGCAAAGAAAGAAACAAAGGAAGACAGAAAGAAAGTTGCCTATGGGTTTCCACTCCTCACAAGATATTTATGGATCAGACCTGTGGAGCCACAGAAAGAATGACTCAGAGAATCCAATGGGACTGCCACAGAAGATGATTCAGAGGCAGAGATGTCAAAGTTTGTAATCCTTCTTTTAGTCACTCACAGGACTATTGCAGGCCCATGTGAAGTCACTGTTTTTACTAAAAGTAGCCTGACAGTCTTTGGTACAAAACCATACACTCAACATCCAGTTGTATAAATGGAAGCAGGCATGGGTTTCCACTGTTGAAGACATAGGGACACCTTTCTTGCCCGGAGATCAAGGGAGCAGAAGACCCAGAGCCAAGCTCAGTGCAGGTTGCTGCCAAGAATTGGCCTGTTCCCCAGCCCTCATGTGCACTCTTAGGACCTGCCTGTACCTCCCCACCCCAATCCTGCCAGGGTCTGAAGTCAGGCCCTGGGCTCACACTTGACCAATGTCTCCAAATCTAAAGTGCCCAAAGGCATAGTTGTTACTGACTGCTCCTGACACCTGCCCTTCACTGGCTCACTCACTACTTCTGATATTAGTTTACCATGGAAAGAAAAAAACCCTACAGGACCAGAAGAGCTAAAGTACACTCCAAGGCTTCATAGCTTGAGAGCTGACTTGAAGTTACGCATGGCAGAGTGCCCGGGGGAGGCTCAAAGTGATCACATGATATAAGGAGCAGTTAAAACAGGTGTATGTTTTCCTGGCTCCAGAAATCCAGGAAGGAGGCCCACGAGTCATTTTCATCTCACCCTTTCCCAGCTGTGCCCCACTCCCACCCCAGCCTGCTCATTGAACACCCACCACTCTGCTGAGCTCACCCTGCCTTCTCAATCTCAGCCTTTCCTGCAGGGTTGTGTATATCTTCATGTGCTCACAGAGTTGGCTCCTTGTCCTCTCTTACAGTCTGAAGACACTCACAGCTGAGTCTTTGCTTAACACAGGGGACACGATGCATGTTAGAGGCATGTCGGTGTTATGGAGCATGAAAGTGAGTGGGACCTAGAGAGCACAGAGCCCGTTGAATGGCTTCCTCTTTTTGTAGTGCTGGGTCATTAAGTTGTAGCCATTCTGATTCCATGATCACAGGAAGCCAAAGTGTCTCACAGTAGCTGAGGCAGAGGGATGTGCCTCAGACACACGCATTCCATGCGGAACATCAGTAATCTAGGTGCCATGACCCATGCAGCTCTCCAACGTCCTGGGGTGAGGACCATGAAGGGTGGTGATAAGGTGAAGAAATAAAGGCAAGACACACAAAGCAGGGATCGGGTGGCGCCCTCTCTCTAGATGGGAGGAAAGGAACTGCTCAACCACCTTAGCCCATTTATTTATCAACTCAGGAGGTTAATGTCAATTTTGACCCCCCTTCCTAGCAGCTTATTTGTCTGACTCACCTGGGCACTTTGCCTTCCAGAGCTCGAAGAGCTTGTTTATGTGGCTCACTTTGGGCTCTCCATGTTCACAGGCCTGGCCTTGCTTTAGCTCCACACATGTGATCGATCTCCTACTTCAGCCACTTCCTACTTCCACTTCCTGGGGACTTGGAGGTGCACATTTCCCCCAAATTCTGATGGCCCAGCTTCAGAAGAGTCAGCCATCTGACAGCAAGCAACAAGATCTATATGGCCCTATATCTCTATACTCTATAGTGGGGCAGAGTTTTGGTTAAGATGCTTTAGAGTCTCAGGGTCCTTAATTAAAACTGTAACTTAAGGCTGTAGATATGTGGCTTTGTGTATTTGGCCAGGTTACTTATATTCTTTGAGCTCCATTTCCTCATCTGTCCAATGATGATAAGACAAGACAAAAACTCCACTTCCATGGATTACTGGGCTAAGTGATAGGAGTCTATAAATGCCAAACCCACAGGTGCGTTTGGTCACAGAAACTGGTTATCCAGGCTGTCAAGGGCAAGGCGGCCACACTGGCTCCCCCAGAAGCAGGACCACAGCACAGGATCTGAGCAGCAGTCCCACTATGCCATCTGCGACACGCATACACGAATTTAACAGTCAGGGCTGATTTTCTCACTTCATGGCCATAAGTGTTTATGAGTTTTATATATTTTAATGTAAGAGAATAATTATTCTACAAACAATGTGAAAAAAAGATTTGCCAGTCACTGGAGGCAGGGCAGGGTCACTCCAGGGGCGCCTTCTTGAGCCCCTCACTTTCCTCATCCTTGATGGCCATCTCTGTTGGTGCTGCCTCTGTGCTGACTTCGTGGAGCTCCCTGAGAACAATGCCGAGGCAGTGAGGCTTTCCTTATTCTTCATTTTAGATAGGAATTTTAAGTCATCCCCAGCCACTTACCCTGCGTGCTTTGTGAAAATCTCACCCTCATCAGAGGAATCCTTGTCATGCAGCTTGGCCGACCCTGCTTTCATGTGTGAGGCACTGATAGGCCTGTACATATCCTTAAGCCACAGAGGGCAAAAAACCCCAGTGACGGCCTTCTGGAAAACGGAAGGGGACTTAGGCGCTCTGCCTTCCCCTGCCTCTTCCACCCCAGCACCGAGTCCTTCTCAATTTTACCTCCTTTTCCTGTTCCACTTTGCATCTCCCATGCCAATGTTGGGGGAAGCCCCTGGTGGGAAAACACAAGTGCAACACAGGGAGTGATTTGCGTTATTTTTGTCATCTCAAACTGCACACTTCAGGTCTCATTAGGACAGAACATACACCTTGGTTCACCATCACAGTGAGCAAGTTCAATCTAGACCTGGGGTCCTGAAAACAAGGCTGAGCTTTTGGAACCTCCACCTGTTATCAAGGGCCTCACAAGGTCTCTGGGAGAGACCTGTGCCCCCATTTTCACCATCAGTTGGGTTACGCTCTTGCAGTGAACAAACTGCCTAACACCAGTCCCCCGCACACTTAGTCCCACATGCAGCCCTTGCTGGGGGAGAAAGAGAATGTGCTTCTATTTTCCTAGCTGGTTCATCCTACCAGAAACCCAGAGAAGAAACCCAAGCAGACACCCAAGTCCAACTGGTAAAGTTCTACAGTTGAGAGATTTTCATACCAAGGACTGTCATTGATGAGTGAATTGTGAAATAACTTTAAAGGATAATTAATACTACAAAACAGGGTGTCTTTTTGAGCCATGTGTGGTGATATACACCTGTAATCCCAGTATTTTCTGAGAGGCTGAAGCAGGAAATTGGCAAGTTAAAGCCCAGCCCAGGCAACCTGGCGAGACCATGTCTGGAATAGATAAATCATCAGAGAAAAAGAAACTGAAGATGTAACTCAGAGCAAAGGCCCTGGATTCAATCTCCAGTATCACCAAGAAGGAGAAAAAGAGGAGAGTGCCTTGTGGAACACAAAGAGAACAGAAAAAAATCAGAATGCACCATTTCTGAGACTACTGCAATCGATGGCGTCTACACACACTGGCTCCTGATAAAACATGGCTCAGCCCAAGCACAGCGTGATCAGAGGAGCAGTGCCAGCTGCTGGCAAGGAGCTGCCACTTTCTGACACTCACTAGCAGCGTGACCACAGGGCAAGGCAGTCTCCCATCCTTTCTCACCAGTTCTTCATTGCAAAAAATGAGGCAAACTACCATCATGTAAGTCTCTCCTGGGGAGGCTGTGCGGTTTGAGTAAACGAACTGAGGAGGTTCACAAGGGAACCGGAAGCGTGAGAGGATGAGCTTCCGCCCCTCCAGGGAAGCAGGAGCAGATGCCTCCCTGCTTGTCCTGCCCATCTCAGCTTCCTTGGAGCCAGGTGAGACCTCAGGGGAAGGAAGGGTTACTCTGCTGCAGGTGGGCTCTACACTGTGACACTGGAGTATTTAAGTATAGATGAGTTCTAAGCTCTCCTCTAGTTCTAGTTCTGGTTCTGGTCCTAGTCCTGTTTCTGGTTCTGGTTCTAGTACTAGTTCTGAGGTTTTCCTTTAAAATCATATTTACCTTGAGGACTCTTCTTCATTTTCTTCTGAAGCTCTTTTTTGGGAATAAATCTGTTTTGGAGGAAAACACAGTCATGAGTATCTACCACCAAGACCACTATCTCCCAGTCTTTACTTGTTCCTTTTCTTTATCCTAAATCTTATCTAGTCAGGGATGGTGGTGTGCTGGAGGCTGAGGCAGGAGGATCGACATAAACTAGAGACCAGCTACAAGGTGAATACAAAGCCAGCCACAGCCACATAGTGAGACCCTGTCTCAAAATACAAAGCAAAACAAAGTTTTATCTCAGTGACTTGATAACATTTCTTAAGACTAGAATTCTACCCTGTTAATTCACAGTTCACTGACTTTTCCAAAGCACTTACTTCAAATACTTGCATGCATCTGGCAAAATTTGTTTGTTTTTTGTCCAACTTGGGCTTGAACCCAGGGCCTTTGGGCTGACCGGATCCTCTCTCTCTCTCTCCTCTCTCTATCAGAGAGAGGAGAGAGAGAGAGAGGCTATAACTAGCCAATAAGATGTATTAAGCTAATGTATTGGCTATATTATTTTGCGACCGTCTCAAAATAATATATAAATAAATAAATATATATGCCTCTCCCCTTTCATTCATATATATATATATATATATATATATATATATATATATATATATATAATTTTGAGACAGAGTCTTGCCAAATTGCCTAGGCTATGCTCAAATTTGCCTTTGCCTCAGCCTCCCAGAATGGTGGGAGATTTCAGGCATATGCCACCACTCCCAGGAACTTAATACATCTTATTGGCTAGTTTAGATAAAATTCAACAGTAATTCCTAATAAAAATTCTTAAAACATCCTTAACTTGATAAAAAAAATCTAATAGAATCTAATCTAAAATCTAATAAAATCTAATAGAAATCTAAACAACATGGTTTTGAAGTCAAGAACGAAGCCAAGTATAGTGGCACATGCCTTTGATCCTAGGGCTGTAGGTGACTGAACCAGGATTATCACAAGTTCAAGTGCAGCCTGAATTTTGACCTGTTGTGGTGAGATGTCCAATTCATCTTGGCCACGTACTGTACCCCAGATAAAAAACAGGCTAAGAGCTATGCAGATGAATAATACAGCAGAACCTTAGCTCACGAATGCTTTTGGTTGCAAACAATTTGGTTTGCACACAGAAGCATTTGGCAAAATTTTGTTTTTGTTTGCAAACTCTGCATCAGGTGACAGACACACCATTGCCATCTTTCCCTCACAAACATGTTCATCTTTTTCCAAAATTGTTCAAATCAAGTTCCACAGCATCCCATAAAGAATTGTGGGAATTGAGCAAACAAGCCCAATCTGGGCTTGTGCCATGTGCAGGCTGCCGCCAGACTGCGAATAACCAGACCCAAGCCTCACCCCATTTGTGGACTAGGGGTAGAGAGAACAAGGCCACACTGGGAAGCAAGTCCAGGCTGGGAAACAATGCCATATGTGGACTGCCGCCAGACCAGGAACAGCCAGAGCCAAGCCTCTCTCCGTGAGTCAGTACCATTCGTGGACTAGGGGGAGAGAGAACAAGGCCATGCCAGCAAGCAAGCGCAGTCTGGGAACAGAGCCATGTGCGGGCTGCCACTGGACTGCAACAGACACTCCCCAGCCAATTCTGGTGTGCAGGCTGGCAAACAAGAAGTACTACCTCTCCTGCATAAGCAACAGGCTTACCCAGAGAAACACAGGCTGTGATATAACTGTGGAGGTGAAACGCAATTGGATGCCTGTGGTGCTTTTGTGTTTCACTAACATGGCAGGTCTAAAGCCAGTGGCCAGGGGTCTGATCATAGGTTCAGAGGATAGCAGTACACTGTGTGGCATCCCCAACCCTCCTGAGGGTTGCAGCCATTGCTGATTCCCTGTAGTCTTCTTTTGGAATTCCTGTGTCATTTCCATTGTTTTATTGTGTTGGGTTTTATTCTCTTTTATGTTAAATCTGATAGCAGGAGCAGCTATATCAAGGATAGCAAGATACATTATGGTAGCAATTTTGGATTTACTATTTGCTAGTTTTGAAATCTTTTATTGTATTCATTGTTTTCTTTTTATTGTTTTATTCTATTTTGTTGTTTTATTTTTACTATGAAGTTATCTGCAGCTATTTTGAAGACATCAAAAGGCATTATGGTAACTATTGTTGACTTTGTAATGTTTTGAAGCCCTATATCTCTCACACTGGTTTGTTTTGATTGGCTTTATTCTGTTTTATCCTCTTTTTAAAAAAAATTATGGGAATTTAAGTCTTTAAGGGTAAATTAGGGAGAAGAGTAGGGCATGGCAAGCTGACTGGGGAAGTGAGTATTACCTGTCAATTATAGAGTTCTGGGACACATGTAAAGAATATTTTTCAAAGCCCTGCACTTGGAACCAATCAGAGTGTTTCATTTCTTTTCTCAAGAAATCAAGCAGTTTTTTGATAGAATGGCCAAAATTGGGCAGCGGCCATTTTCCTCATGGCCACTGTGTCTCTTTCAGTGCAGTCTGCTCTCACCTTGTAGAGTATAGTTCTTTTCCTGCTTTTAACTAACCTGCATTCACTCTGATGAGCATGTTTCTTTTCCTAACTTTAGTAAATTTAAAGGTCACTACATTTGTTCTTGTCTTGACCAATTCTTTTGCAGGACACAAAGAACCTAGAAAAAAATCTCTAAAAGGGGTCTCTAGTACCTCAAAACCCAGTAATATTACCAAATTCAGAACTCATAAACTATGTAACAGCTGGAATGAAGTCAGGCAATACAGTATTAATACAGGAAAAGAGAGTTTGTTCAATGGGAAGGAGTCCATTCAGGAAGCCTGAACTAATTGATATCCTTACCTCAATGAGACAGAAAATTATCAACAAAATGATCGCTACTCCTGTCACAGATACTGTCAAGATCAGTTTGTTGTTATAGCCATATCCTGGAACTTCTACTGTGAGCTGCATGAGAGAGAGGGAGGAAGGAAAAGAAGGAATGAGAGAGAGAAATTTTTGTTAAGTAACAAAGATGGGATGGATGAAAACTTACTATTCAAATCTAATTCTTACAGGGAAGTAGTTGGCAAGTCATTAAAAACATACCAAATGGAACATGTTACAGATAGTATTATGCATGTTCTCTTCTAGTTTATCTTGTATGCCAGGTCATCTTCCTTCTCTCAAGGACCAGGGTGGAGATGGCCATCCTGACCACACTTACATGGCCAAGACAAAATACAGACAGGGGCCCTTTTGCGCTTCACAGCAGACCCTCGTGTTGGGTAGCTGTCCTCACCTCCCTTGATTGCTGCTCCTTCTCTTCATTCTGGTTTTCTGTGCTCTCATTGATATAATTCTCATTTTTCCAGTGCTCCGCATCCCACTGGGCCTTGGACACCTTGGCTTTTTGCTCTTCACTGAGCAGCTTCATCAGGAGGCCTGTCCTGGAGATGAGCTTGGCACAGGCCCGCTGCACATGGGTCTCAGAGCAGTCCATTTTTAAACTCCTGATAACACGAGAAATCAGCCTTCTGATGTCATTGTTGGGGATGAGGGGCCAGAGTTGCTGATTTACATAAATCTCAAACTGATCACGTGGGTATGACAGTGGCAGGGAGGTGAAGTCTTTGAGGGGTGAGTCAGCACCCGTGTTGGGGTGTTCCCATTGTGCCTTTGTTGTCTGGTTCACAGCTGGTATTAGGGTGAATGCAGTCACAGCAGAGTATGCAGCAGAATGATTCTTGTGGCTTGTGTCTTTGGAGATGGTTTCTTCTGGCACACTAATGCCTAATGCAAAATCTGCTCCTTCGAAAGTATCTGCTGCAGTATGATTGTCTCCAGGGCTGTTTTCTACAGAAAGTTCTGAAGGAGCATATGATTCTGAAACAGGAGTCTCCTGCAAACTGAGGTCTCCTGAAGATGAGAAGAACCGTCCTGATGGGAAACTGACGAGAGTCCTCACTGCTGAGAATTGAGGCCTCTTTACAAGCAGTAGTCTACTGCGTGTGTTTTCCTTTCTCAATTTGTCACTCAGCTTGGCCTCGGGTGTTCCATGGGCCACGAGAGAGTGAGTTTTGTGCAAGTGGTGAGCTTTTCCAGGATGTGAGATTGGCTTTGTACCCTCTGGGGTTTTAACTCTAGCATTTGCCTTTTGTAACTCCAAAATGTAGTTGAAATCATTTGCTCTCTTTCTCACCTCGGGCAGGGCTTTGGTAGGGATAGAAGAAGGAGATCTGTCCATGGAGTGATGTTTTAGGAAAGAAGAAACTGTTACCTTCTGTGCCTCTGTGAAGGAGGGCTCTATGCGGAAGGAGTTTTCCACCAACCTCCTGGGCCTTGGCATCTTCTGATGCTGCCCCGCCTCCCCTGGGATGAATCGCCTTAGGCCTCCCTCTTTGGTGACATCTTCCAAGAATGACTGGCTAGCCCACTTCACCCTGCCTTTCTGCTTCCTTGCTTCCTTGAAAAGACTTCGTTGTGGGTGCTTCGGCTCCTTGAGGATGGTCTGCACACTTGGGAACATTTTCCTTTCACCCTCAACCTCCGCCAGGCTGTTTTCCTGTGTTTGAGCACCTTCCAGCTTCTTTGCAAAGATTTGGTGACTGAAGTGGGGATCTGAAAGCCTAGACAGCATAAGCATGGCAGTTTTCTCTTTGTTTTTCACCTCATCTATTATTTCCTGAATTTTTGCATTTACCAAATTTTGCAGAAAATACAGCTTCTTCAGTTTATCTTTGAGAGTCGAATTGTCAGATGCAGATTGAAAAGAGGAGTTTCTTGTATTGTTTTCCAAATAAGCCAAGGAATTATCTTCATCTTGTATATTTAGAAAAAGGAACTGAATGAATGGTAATATTGTTTTCTCTATGTCTTCCAGCTTTCTCTCTAGAAAATATGGCAGTGTATAAGTTGGTGTACTAGTAATATCACTTTCATCATTAGTGTCTAGTTGCTTTTTCACAATGCCTGACAAGTCCAAACCACTCTTTTTTGAAAATGGCTTTTCTGGCTTGATGGTCAGCTCGGTGCTGGTGCTTATCTTGCGGGCTTGTAACACCTTCATGAAGGTGTTTTCAAGGTTCCCTGTGGGAGCTTGTCCCACTGTCAGAAAAAAAGAGACTGCTCTCAATCAAGGGAGACTGAATAGCCGCTTTTTGTCAACCCACAGCGATACATGCCAATCAAAGTTAGTGGTCAGTAAGTGTTTCAGTGCCATTTTGAAGGGGCAAAAAAGAAACCCAAACTTAAAACTATGAAACATATAACAGAAAGTCAAACAAATAAAACATTTATGAAACCTGATGAGAAACCAGAGTAATTTTAACCAACTCAGACAAAAGACTTCTATCTAGAACTCACAAAGAATTGAAAAAAATCAGACCCCCAAATTAAAAGACCCAATCCAAAAAATGGGCACCTAAGATGAACACACACTTCTCAGATGAAGAAAAGCGAATGATAAACAAACATATGAAGAAATGTTCAACATCATTGGTCATTCAAGAAATGCAAATTAAAATAACAATGACTTCCATCTCACTCCAGAAAGAATGGCTATTATCAAGAGGTCAACCCATGACAAATGCTGGAAGGGCTGTGGGGAAAAGGAACACTTCTCCACTGCTTGTGGGAGTGTAGACTGGTTCGGCTACTGTTAAAGTCAGTGTGAAGATTCCTCAAAAACCTAGGTTTGGAGTTCCCACTGAATCCAGCTATTCTCCTTCTGGGTATTTTCCCAGAAGAACTGAAAACATCATACCACAGCAATATATGTGCACCCATGTTTATAGCAGCACAATTTATAATAGCTAAATCTTGGAAACAAAACAAATGCCCATCAACCACTGAGTGGATAAAAAATACATGTTTTTTTTTAACAATGGAGTACTACCCAGCTATGAAGAAAGACAAACTTGAGCCTTTTACAGGTAAATGGGTGCAACTGGAGACCATAATCATAAGTGAAGTAAATCAGGCTCACATATGTAAACTTTGTGTTGTCTCCTTAGTGTAAAAAGCTGAAAGACTAAATAAGACCCAAAATGTATGCTAGATACTGTGAAAGTGAAAGAGGATGAAACTGCTCAAAAAGAAAGGACAGCTGAGATGGGGAAAAGCAGAAAAAAGTAGGGAAATATATACATATTAGATAGTGATACTACTAATCTCTGTTCATCAAAAAAACCAGTTTGTACGTTCATTGATCATTTTTCATACTTACATCTTGTAATCTGACCAACTCCTTTGAAGACAACAATACACAATATAGTAGCCATTGTTACTCTCCTATTATGTTGATTTGAAACTCTGTACCATTGTTTTTAGTCTTTTGGGGTTTCTTTGTCTTTTGTTTGTTTTAAAATAAAATTTAAAAAAAAGAAAGAGAAAAAGAAGTCTCTTGCTAACATGACTACCTCCACCTACTCAGAGCATTCCATAGTGTGGGGTACAGCAGCTTAACTTAGGGCAGCCAAATAATTGATACTTAATAAAGGGGCAAATGCTGGCCATTGTTTCCCCACTCAGCAACCCTCTCTGCAGACCTTCTATGCCCGCTCAGATTGTGTAAACCATAGCATCACACTGCAGCTGCAGAGGGAGTGTAAGGGTTCCTCGCTCCACCCCTTCAGCGTGTCGTGTTCTTGCTACTGTCACAGATGACAACGAGAAAGGACAGTCCTCCTAAGACAGCAAAAGTGCAAAGGCAGAGGCCCCATTCCTTCTGCTTCCAGGTCCTCCTCTGGGTATGTTCTCTCCACTGTTCACCAAATACCTTCACTTAGCCCTGCTCTCATATATCCTAGACCCATAACAAAAGATTCTACCAGAACCAAATACTGTCCTGCTCTGGTTCTTTCCTTAAGTTGGGGCAGGGACCAGGGGTGTAGGTTAAGAGATTTTTAATTTGCTTGGTTGTATGTCTGTGTGGAGTAATGCACAATAAATTTTCAGAATAGTAGCAATTTCTGGACAAACATGACTTAAGGTCTTAATGTACAACAGAAAAATTGTTTCTATGAGATGCTCGCCCAACTTTCACTTCTGTTCTAATATTTCTAAGCATCTAAAGCTACTGATGGTATGAAAGTCAAGGACTTGTTGTGTAAT
This sequence comes from Dolichotis patagonum, assembly GCA_004027295.1. Classification (NCBI taxonomy): domain Eukaryota; kingdom Metazoa; phylum Chordata; class Mammalia; order Rodentia; family Caviidae; genus Dolichotis; species Dolichotis patagonum. The sequence goes on along the minus strand of PVJX010024954.1, from coordinate 14,734 downwards.
CTATTTTCTCTTCCAGAAGAATTATGTGAATATGGTGATGGTGAGGCCCAGAGGAGGAGTTAAGGATCATGACCACATGGGCTTCTGGAGAATCCAGAATTGGGGACAGAGGGCTGACATGAGGCTCTAGCACTTGATACCTCTGATCATGCTCTCCTTATCTATAAAAAGGTAAGAAATTCTTCCTTTGCTTTTATTTCTAGGGAAGGAAGAAGTAATAATAGAGGTAAAAAATTATTTTTAAAAGCCAAGCAACATTGCCTTTTCATAAAGAGCAAAGTGCTATTATTCATTATTTGTCCCAGATCACTGGTTGAGATCTGTATTCAAGCTCTCTGAATGTCAAAGCAGTCACATGTGACAACTATGAAGTGACAGCTAATAAACCCGATATATAGAGAAATCCTCAAATGCACCTGAGTCATCTGAGACTTAGGAAAAGTGCAGGGTTGGACAGTCTGGGCATGGAAGAACCCTGCATTCCCTTAGAAGAAACAGGCAGCAGTTTCTGGTTATGCAGTTAGAAACCTCTGGGCCTTAAATAAAATACTCTTTTTTTATAATTGCAAAAACAAGACAAAACTGATCTACACTTGCCCCAAGGTTGAGGAAACTTGAGACCCTGAGTATATAAAGCCAGCTTACAAACTGCATTTCACTTTATGAATTAAGTTTCACTGGAAGGTAAAGCACCAGACAGTGAGCACTTGCATGGTTTGCAGCCAAGAATGGCGTTCCCTCCCCTTCGGGCCCTTCTGGGTCCTTTGCATATGGAGTAGTTACTTTACTGCATCATGCGGTACTAACTGAGAGCCTGACTCTCCGCAGGGGAGCACTTCAAAACTTTATCAGGCTTAACTCTGATGATGAATCAGAGTAAAACAATTATATCATTAGTTTACAATCTTATCATCACCATTTAAAGTTGAAAAGCAAACTATAAATGAAAATATCGTCAGGCAGTTAGACTCACGACACTGCTTGGCATTGGTCAGACATGGGTTGTCACAGTGCAGCTTGACTGTCTTGCCGACAGCCTCAATATCACTTTTAAACTGGCAGAGGCAGCAGACCATATGGCTCGGTAAGATCCTGTAGACAGGAACACAGAGATCTGAGTTAATGGAAAGAGGCTCCTTGAAAGGTAAAGAGGCAGGAGGAGTCTCCACAGGGTGGTGCAGGAAGGAGTTCTGGAGGCAGCCTGTGCGGCTGGGTAGGAGCCCAACAGCCACTGCAGCTTTTGAATATTGTGAGTAAATAGGAGGGCGAGAGGGGTCCTCACAGCACAGCACAGCAGTGTGTGCGGTGGGCCTAACATGAAGGTACTAGAGGTTAGTGCTGAGGGACAGGAATGTGTCCCTTCGTTCGGAAGCATCTCCTTTCAACTCCAAAATGTCACTTTGGGTTGGGAGTGCACAGGAAGAAGGCAGGCTTCTAAAAAGAGTCTGAAAGGATATTAAAGACCTCAATATTGAAAAGTGCAGTACTCTGAAAAAGGAGAGTGAAGAGAATATCAGACAGTGCAGAGCTATCCCATTCTCTTGAGTAGGAAGAACCGATACAGTGAAAATAGCCATACTTACATACATACATACATACATATATACATACATACATACATACATACATACATACAAACAATTATACAGATTCAATGCAATCCCAATCAAAATTCCAATATCATATCTCACAGAATTAAAGAAAACAATCCTAAAATTCATCTGGAACCAGAAGAGACCTAGAATAGCAAAGGCAGTCCTGGGCCACAAAGGTAAGGCAGGAGGCATCATAGTCCTTGAGTTAAAATTATATTATAAAGCTACTGTGATAAAATCAGCATGGTACTAGCAAAAAACAGACCTGAAGATCAATGGAATGGATTAGAAGATGCAGAAACAACTCCAGACCCACTAAGCCACCTTGTCTTTCACAAAGGTGCCAAACACATTCACTGGAAGAAAGACAGCCTCTTTAATAAATGGTCCTGGAAAAACTGGGTCTACACCACCTAAAGATTAAAATTGGGCCCATATCTTTTACCATGTACTAAGCTAAAATCAGAATGGATCAAAGATCTTAATATTAAAACAAACATTAAATCTACTGGAAGATATAAGAAGTAAAACTTTTGAAGACATTGGTATAGGAAGAGACTTCATGAACAAAACCCCGATCACACAGGAACTATCACAAAGAATCAACAACTGGGATCTCATCTTATTGAAAAGCTTATGCACAGCAAGGAAAACCACTAACAGAGTGAAGAGATAACCCGCAACATGGGAAAAAATGTTTGTCAGCTGTTCCTCAGACAAAAGATTACAGTTGAGAACGTATAAAGAACTAAAAAAAAAAATCCTCCCAGATTTAAAGACCCAATCTAAAAATGAGCATCTGAGATGAATACACACTTCTCAGATGAAGAAATATGAACAGCATGTAAACATATGAAAAAATGTTCGCGGAGTTAGCTCAGCGGTGTAAGTGCCTGTCTGGCAAAAGTGAAGTAGTGAGTTCTATCACCAGTACAAAAAATAAATAAATAAAATAAATAAAGAAAAAAATGTTCAACATCACTGGTTATTTGAGAGATGCAAATTAAAACAACACTGAGATTCCACCTCACCTCTGAAAGAATGGCTGGTATCAAGAAATCAAGCAATAACAAATGCTGGATGGGCTGTGGAGAAAAAGGAATGCTCTCTCCACTGTTGGTAAGGGTGTAGACTGGTGCAGCCATTCTGAAAATCAGTGTGGGATTCCAAAAAAAAAAGAAAAGAAAGAAAGAAAAGAAAAAAGAAAAGAGAAAAACAAAAACAAAAACCTTGAATTAGAGGTCCCATTCAACCCAGCAAATCCCCTTCTGGGTATCAACCCAGAAGAACTGAAAACATCATACCACAGTGATATATGTGTATGCGTGCATACAGGAACACATTTATAATAGCAAAATCTTGGAAAAAAAATCCAAATGCTCATCAACGAAGGAATGAGTTAAAAAGATGTGGTGTTTTTGTACAACTGAGCACTACCAGTCATAAGGAAAAATACACTGGAGACTTTTATTGGTAAATGGACGCAGCTTGAGACCATACACATAAATGAAGTAAATCAGACTCACATGTGTAAACATCACAGTGTATTCCTGGTGTGAGAAACAAAGAGCAAATGAGGACTACAATGTGCAATAGATATTGTGACATGAGAAGAAATTATTTAAATGGAAAGAGGAGCCAGGATGGGGTCAGGGGGAAAGGAAGGTAGGGAAAAAGAAAAAAATACAAGATAGTTATACTACTAGTTGCTCGTAGTTCACTGAAAAGAAAGTTTTATGCTAATATCATTTTGGAGAATTCTTTATGCCTATATCTTGTACTCTTAACTAATTTGAAGATACCAATACACAATGTATTAGCTATTTATATTCTCCTATTATTTTGTTATAAAATTTTGTTTTATTCTTTCCATAAAATAAAAAAGGACATTTTAATAAGTTTTTAAAAAGAAATCAGACACACAAGCTTACATATTGCACTGCTTTCCTTTATGTGAAACTGAGTTAAAAGAAAGAGCAAAATAAGTGATAGATAATAGGAAGTGGGGAGACAGATTGTTCTCAGAGGGGAAGGCGATCAAGAAATGAGAGGGGAGGGGTCAGGGATGAAACAAAGACATTGGGATGTGTTATACACACGCACCAATCCATACAGAAATGCAAGCATTAGGTATTGCAAATGCATAACAAAAAAGAAGTAGAAGGGGACCAAGAGATGGATGAAAGGGGCAAGGAGGGAGCAGAAAGAGGTTGAGAAAAGAAATTGAGATGTACTGTGCACACGTACCTTCCTCCTGAAAGTAATGTAATGTAATCATTAATGGAATACACACTAATAAACTAAAATAATTTCTTTAAAAAACTAACCAAAATACCTTAGTTGAATAAATTTAAGAAAAGCAAAACTAACTTACAGTGTTCTCAATCCCAGAGCCATTGTGACTATATTCTCAAGCGCTATAAGTTGGACATTTGTTTGTCCCAAGTCTCTGAAGAAGAAAGCTCAGTCAGTCATGAGGAATCCCAACACAAATATTCTATACTTAAACAGCTATTTCAAGAAAATGTGATTAATTCAATTTTTCCCTCTTAACAAGCCAGCACATGATTTTATCATAAAATATAATCCCAGAGTTTTTCATGAAAAAATTCCACTTTAATGTTTGCACCATCAAATTAATGGCTAACATTCCATAGTAGAGCCTATAGCTGTTTCAAACCATCATCTTACTTTTCATTTTTATATTGCAGCCACCTCTCTGTGTGTTTTTTCTTTTTAGTAACAATGCCACTAAGCTTTCTGAGGTAAAGGATGGTCCTGCCTCCGTTTATTGTTCCATTTCTACTGTGTTCCTCGACACTGCTCTCTACCCCTGCTAACTCTCTCACCCATTATGTGTCTTAATTCTTTTCTCTCCAATAACTTTTTTCAATAGCTGAATTAAAATTAAAATTATGACTTTTAGAATCGAAATACAATACCTATCTTCTGATGAAAGGAAGCAAGAAGAACAGAAGTTATATTAGATTTATACAATTATTGGAATATAGTACTTACAAATATTTTAATGCTGGTAATTGAAAAAGAGATGAATCTTCAATAGTTGTCAGAGGGTTATTATTGAGAATTCTGAAAAGCACAATGGAATTAAAATTTCAGTATGCATGAGATCACATAAAAAGGTTTTTTTTTTTACTATAGAACTTAGAGGTTAAAAAGTTATTCTCTGTGACTACCTGTCAGAAACCCTTAGAATTCAGAAAGCACTCTTCCTTTGGGGGGTAAGTAGGTCTCTAAAAGATAAGGTGGAAATAAGAAAAGAGAAAAATATAGAATAGCAAAGAAAAAATATGTGAAAGAACAAAAACCCTAAAGGTCTCTAAAAGATAAAGTGGAAATGAGAAAGAGGGAGGCAAAAATATAGAATAGCATGGATAGAAAAGAAAAAATATATGAAAGAACAAAAATCCTAAACTTGATTGCTCTGTTAGGAAACCTTCACCCTGTAGGAAATTCTGTAGTTAGCATCCTTCATAACTCAAGGTACTTGCCTTTCATCTTTAGAAATTAAAAAAAAAATCATGGTCTAATTCACTAAAAGAAAAAAAAATGTGCTAGCCATGGTGGTACAACCTGTAATCCCAGCACTCAGGAGGCCGAGACAAGAATGTTGAGGCTGGCCTGGGCTACATAATGAATTCAAGATAGTGAGACCCTGTCTCAAAAAAAAAGGCAGTCATGTGGGGAAGGGTGGCAATTCCTTGGTTTAGTCAAAGAAAAATTTTTTAAAAATCTAAGAGGTGGGTCTTAGTAACTTTTCTTCCTGAAGGAGACAATATCTGACAGCCGCACAGGAGAGGAAAAAGGGTTCATTTTGGCCCATGTTTCAGTGCATAGCCAGCTCCAGAGCAGGGAAGCCTGGTGGAAAGGCCTGAGAGGAGAGACACTCACGGCCCAGCAATCGTGAAGCACAGAGTGAAGGAAGAGGCAGGGAGGAAGATAACCCATCCACCCCACCCCGTGACCCACTTCTTCTGAGCCCCACCTCATCTATAACACCCCCGTTATCCAATCAGCTCCCCAAAGCTCCACCTATGACTGAGCGAGGCTTTTGGGGGACATTTGGATAAAAACTGTAACAAGGGGGAGGTAGTTAAAGCCATATTTCCTTTACTACTCCCATCTGTTTTCCTGTATCATATTTATGACCAGTACAGTGCCTAAAATTTACTAGGTTTTTAATAAATGTTCACTGAATATACAAATAATATTCTCTTTTCATATCAATGAGATGAATACATTCACACATGCATGCACGCATGCACACACCCCTCTTTAAGAGACAGGCTCGCCTAGACTAGCCTCAAACTCCTAGGATCAAGCACTGTTGCAACCTCAGACTCCTGTGTGGTGGAGACTGCAAACACAGGTATTGAACCCAGAGCCTTTGCGCTAAGCTGTATCCCCAGAGCCTTTGCGCTAAGCTGTATCCGCAGAGCCTTTGCGCTAAGCTGTATCCCCAGAGCCTTTGCGCTAAACTGTATCCCCAGAGCCTTTGCGCTAAGCTGTATCCCCAGAGCCTTTGCGCTAAGCTGTATCCGCAGAGCCTTTGCGCTAAGCTGTATCCCCTGAGCCTTTGCGCTAAGCTGTATCCCCAGAGCCTTTGCGCTACGCTGAATCCCAGCCATTCTTACTTTTATTTTCAGAAAAATTCTCTCTAAATTAATAACTTGCCCAGGCTGGGCTCAAATGTGTAATCCTCCTGCCTTAACCTGGCAGGGTGCTAGAGTCACAGACACATGCCACGATGCCTGGCAATATTCATTGTGATGCGGATTTCTACTTTGAAGTGCTGGAGTATAATTTGTTTTCAGTTCTTTAAAGTAAGCAAATAACAATGACAAAAATATGAGGAAAGAAAGATCTATGTTGAGGTTAAATCTCCTCAGGAAACATTAGTTATTACACTTCTACAGAATATTTTTAAAATAGTAATTATTAGTAATAGTAATTATGTTCAGCATTTTACATTGAACCCTAATAGTAATCTTAAGTGGTAGATATTAAAATTACCCCACTCTACAAGTGAGGAAACTGAGGCATAGAGAGGTTATCTAACTTATCCTGAGTTGCCAGCTCCTTCTTGTGAGCCCATGGCAGCCATGCAGACTGGGAGACAAAAAGAGTTGAGCCCCTCTCCACCTCCATAAGCAATCAACTGATCCAGAGAAACACAGGCTGAGATGGTAGCTACAATGGGAAGATGTTCAGAAAATTCATAAATATAGAAATTACATACATATAAGCAACTAATGAGTCAAAAAGAAACCACAAGGGAAATCAGGAAGTACTTCAACATCAATGCAAATGAAGTCACACAGCACCAACACTTAGGAGCCTAGTTAGAGCAATGTGCAGAGGGAAAGATATACGCCCAGATGCAAGTATTAACAATTCTCATCAATAATGTAAAACTCCTCCAATAAACTAGGAAAAAACCAGCAATTTAAGCCCAAGACAGAAGAAAATAATAAACAGTAGAACAGAAAAAAGTGAAATAAAAAATCCAAAATAATAGAGAAAATCAACATAACCAAATCCCTACACCATATATAAAAATTGATACAATATGTAGCAAATACCTAATGCAAGGGCTTAAACTATAAAACTATTAGAAAGAAAACATAAGAGCAAATGTTGGTACCTTTGTATTAGGCCACAATTTCTTATGTATGATACAAAGAGTTTAACCACAGGGAAAATAGATAAACAGGATTTTATCAAAATTAAAAACTTTGTGCTTTAATTGGCCATAGTGGTGCATGCCTGTCTCCAAAAAAAATTTACAAATCAGCTGGGTGTAGTGCTTCCTGGCTGTAACCTCAGTACTCTGGGAAACAGGAAGATTGAAAGTTTGATTCCAGCCTGGGCAACTTAGCAAGCTTAGGAGATCATAGTAGAGAAAGAGCTGGGGATGTAGCTCAGTGCAGAGGCCCAGGGTTTGACCCCCAGTGTTACACAAAACAAAGGCAAAGCACAAAATCTTTCGTGTGTCAAAGGACACCAGTAATGGTGAAAAGACAGTCACCAGTAGAATGGGAGAAAGTATTTATAAACCATACATCTGATAAAGGTCTAGTATACAGACTATCCAGAATGTATAAAAAACCTTTACAACTCAATAAAAAGATACATAAGGATAAATTGGGGAGAGGATTTGAAAATATTATTCAAAGAAGGTACATGGGCAGTATTCTCATAAAAAGATGTGTAACGTCTCATCATTCTCCAATGTAAATTAAAGCACAATGAGTATTTACACCCACTGAGATGGCCATAACAAAAAGACAGGTAATAACAAGTGCTGGTGAAGATGGAGACATTAGAAGCCACATTATTGCAGGTGAAAATGTGAAATGTAGCAGCCACTTGGCAAGCAGTTCAAGGGTGCCTCAAAAAGGTAAAACAGAGTCATATATGACCCAGCACTTCTAACCCTTCAGATGTCCCAGGCTGGCTCCCAACTGCTGAGTGCAAATGACGCTCCTGCCTGAGCCTCCTAAGTAGCTGGATCTACAGGAACATGCCACCATTGACTAATTGTGCAAATCTATCACAGTAACTGTAAAGTAGATTGAGAGGCCCAGCTCCATCCAGATCAAATGATGAGTGTTAATGTCCAATACCAGTGAGCTCTCACTTGCTCATCTCCAGGAAGCAACTGCCTGTCTGTTAAGAAAAGCCTTAAAAGCACATGGAACAAGTTGGTGTCTCCCCCACTACGTCTTTTCTAACCCATTCACCATCCCCCACTTTGCTTCAAAAGCAAACCCTCCACGTTCTCCCAAGTTGAGCATCGGCCGATTGACAAAGGGCGGTCACTACAGTTGAGAATTCAGGTCGAGTTAACCAGCTCTAGGTGCACCCTAAACCTCTCTCCAGGGAACTCAAAATAAACTGTAGGAACCTGGAGTTCCGACCCACAAGACAGGTCTTCCCCAGCAGAGGGGAATTTTCACCTTGAGTCTAAAATCCCCTTCAGGACCTAGAACACCACAGAACTTTTCCGCTGAAAGTGAATAAACCCTCACTTCTTACTGAAGGTGGCAGGAGGGAGTATGTGGGGGTGGACTAGAGCGGCGATGGTGAACCTTTTAGAGCTTTCAGTGATAACAGGCAGCCGGCTGTGGCACGTGTGCCATAGGTTTGCTGCCCCTGGGCTAGAATGACGTGTTTTCTTTATTTTTCCACACTATAATTTAACACAAACACCATCTTTTGCACATCTCCAAGGTTCCTGTTGCCTACAGTTCATTCAGAGGCCCATACTTTTTGAACCATAACATACTGGGTGGTTGGGAGAGAATTGCTTGGCAGCAAGTTTTCAGGAATTCTTTCTGCTTTCCCATTGAGAAGATTCTGGCGCTGAGAAAGCGCCTGTACTTTTGGTCTTTGGAGAACAGTGCATTCAGCATAGTTCTTTGAAGCTCTGTATTGCACGCATTTAACAGGTAGAACTCTGCATGTGAGAAGGAATCAGAGTTAAACTCAAAAGTGGAATTTCAAGAACCACTCACTTGTCAGAACAGCACCTCTGAGCTCTCAACAGTTTTAATTTGAGTGTTACTTGTGCAATACCTGCAACGCCTTCTATTGCCCATGCCAAAGATCAGTTCCGGGAATACAGAGCAGGCTACCCCGGAGTTACACAAGTCAACCCGGACATGGTCGCACATGCTTATAATCCCAGCACTCAAGAGGTTGAAGCAGGAGAAATGAGTTTGAGGCCAGCATGGGCTCTCAGTGAGTACGTGGCCACCCTGGACTATGTAGTAAGAACCTGTCACCAAAAAAAAGTTATCTGTAAGTCTCTTAGCCTCTTTGCGCCTTAGTTTCCTCATTTGAAAATAAAGAATAGAGTCTTGGCCATACCTCCCTTAACGCACTTGACCTCATCGGAAAGTAGTCCGTGAACCTTAAGACATAATTTTCAGGGTTCGTACAGGACTTAGACCCAGCTAACCAATAACTGCATGGAGTTAACACATAGATTTTATTTTTATAGCTTTTGTTTTTATTGTTTTTACATGTGTTTGTCATTTATTTTACTTACACGTGGTGTAAAAATGGCAGTCCATGCCATGTTTGAAATGTTCCAAAGTTCAGTTCTGTTAGTAAATTGCAACGAAGATTTCTACAAAAGGACGTAAGCCAAAGAAGAAAGATGTTAATTCCGAAGATTTATCACTTGGTGATGATTTCAATTTATACAGTAGATGGTGAAACAAAATATCACTTTTTTTCCACATACTAAAGAAATCTCACTGGAAGATGCTGGCTTCTAATTTATACTTTCATATTTACACTTGAAATGCACTAAATACAAAAGAGTGAATGCTTAATAAATACTTGTCTTACGTGATCTTCATTACTCTAGAACAGAATTTCATAACTGCAGCACTAGTAACATTTTGAGCTGGACAATTGTTTGTTGTGGTTTCTGATTGGACACTATAGGATGGTTAGCAGAATTAGAGGCCAATAGTAATAGCCAGTTTCCAAATATCACCTGGGTGCACACCAATTAAGACTCACTGCTCTGTAATGACTCTGCCTGACTTGTGAGATAATCCTTATACTTATCTTTGGTAGAGATTTAAAAATTTTCAAAATGAGTAACAATGAGGTTTATAAAATTGCATATATTATGAGGTTATATTTGTAACTTACATGAACTTCAAAAAAGGTAATTGTTCAAATGTGCGTCTTTCAATAGATTGTATTTTATTGCAGGATACATCTCTAGGAAAAGTAAAAGGAAAATTTTGCCTTGAGTAGCTGTTAGATATCTAATTAGTATGAATAAATGCTAGACTTTAGAATCTATCATACTGAAAACATATTTTTGGCTGGGGATTTAGCTCAGAGGCATAAGTGCCCGCTTTGCAAGCGCAAGGTTGTGAATTTGATCCCCAGTACCAAAAAAAGAAGAAGAAGAAGAAGAAGAAGAAGAAGAAGAAGAAGAAGAAGAAGAAGAAGGAAGAAAAGAAGAAGAAGAAGAAGAAGAAGAAGAAGAAGAAGAAGAAGAAGAAGAAGAAGAAGAAGAAGAAAAGAAGAAGAAGAAGAAGAAGAAGAAGAAGAAGAAGAAGAAGAAGAAGAAGAAGAAGAAGAAAACGTATTTTTGTCTAAACTAAATCATTATATTCATGTTTGATATTCTGGACCCCATGCTCTGTCTATACTTCTTCTAAGAGGATTGCCTTTATGATCTTCATAAATAAAATATACAACTATAGATTCTTTTTTCCTTTTCCTTTTACATCATTTAAGAATATAAAAACTATTATTACCTTATGAGCCAAATAAAATAGAGTATGAATCAATTTGACCTGTGGGCCATAGGGTAAACATAAGTACAAGCCAATGGCGCACAAACACTAATAAAACAAAGTTCATGTTAGCATGAGTAAATGCACAGATCTTATTACCACTTTTCTCTGTAAGTGGGATTTTTCTCATTTGTATCTTGTATGTGTAATTTTACAATCGAAATTGAAAATTTCACAATTCACAATGTAAATTTTACAATTTACATTGAAAATGTATATAGGGTACTTGATGACAGACACAGACTGAGGCCTACACAGACTCACATGATTGCACAATTTTATCACTGGAAGAGATTTTGAAGAAAGTCTGCTTTGAACTCTCTCATCATTTTACAGATAACTTAAAACTCAAATAATATGATTAACAGTAGCTATTTCAGCAATAGCAAGACATATTATGTTAGCCATTTTGGATTTCCTATGGGCTTGTTGTGAAGTCCTTTGTTGCTTTCACAGTTTTGTTTTTATTGTTTCTATTCTATTCTGTTCAGTTTGGTTTTTACTGTGTCTGAAGTTACCTGCAGCTATTTTGAAGACATCAAAAGGCATTATGGTAACTGTTGTTGATTTTGTAATGTTTTGAAGTCCTGTATCTTTTACACTGGTTTGTTTTGATTGGTTTTATTGTTTTATCCTCTTTAAAATAAAAAAATATTAAAAAAATAAATGTGATTAACTAACTTACAAATATCGGAGGGACAACAGGCCTTCAAATGAATTCTTACGTAGTTCAGTGATGTAATTTTGGCTGAGATTTCTGGAAGATGAAAAGGTTATTTCTGAATCAAACATCCTCAGAAACACAAAGAATATGCAGTAGTGAAAAAGGGTGAGAAAATGAGCATTGTCAGCTCCTGCTGCCTGGAGTGTATTGGTACAGCGTTTTTCAGAGCCACTAAAGTTTCATATCTAAAACAGTCTTCACACCAACAATCCCTTTTCTAGGTATCTGTTCTACAGAAATACATGGACAAGGATGTCCATGGAATGATACAGGTAACAAGAAAGCTGGAGAGATCCCCCTCAATAAAAGATGGAACCAAAAAAATGGGCAACTAATAAAAGAGACACTTCTCATAAGAGAAGTCAAAATGGTGAATAAATGCATGAAAAATTGTTCAACATCTCTGGCCATTAGAGAAATGCAAATTAAAACAACAGGGCTATAATCAAGAAATCGGACAATAGCAAATATTGGAAGGCTACAAGGAAAAAGAAACCTTTCTGTATTGTTGGTGAGAATGTCAGCTAGTATGAATCACTATAGAACTGATATGGAGATTCCACCAGAAAAATAAAAGTAGAAATTCCATTTGACCTAGCTCTTCCCCTTCTCAAGAGTTGGACAGCATATTTTAGTGACACATGCAAACCTATGTTTATAGCAGCACAATTCATAATAGCTAAATATTGGAAGCAGCCTGCATGTCTGTCTACAGATGAAAGGATAAAGAAAATATGGTGTTTCAACACTATGGAGTACTACTTTGCCATAAAGAAGGCTAAACTTGAGTTATGTGTAAGAAAATGAATTCACCTTGAGACCATAGTATTAAATGAAATAAATCAGACACCCAAGCTTAAATATCACATGGTTTCTCTTATATGAGAAACCAAAAATATAAATAAAAAACAAAATAAAAGACAGATAATAGTAAGTAGGGAAACCGATTGTTCTCAGAGAGGAAGGAATGAAGAGATGGGAGGGACAGGTAGGGAAAGGAAAAGAAATGAAAAAAGGAATTAAGATGTATTGTGTGCATGTACCAGGTTCCCACAAGGAACATAAATATGTACTGCAAACAGATACAAAAAAGAAAGGGTCAAGAATTGGTAAGGAAAAGAAGAGAGAAAGGAAAGAGGATGAACACAAGGAATGGAGATGCATTATGTATATGTACCAAGTCCCCACAAGGAATGCAAATGTTATGTACTAGGAACATGCACAACATAAATAAATCATTAATATGTGATTGTTATGCACAATGGAGTATTTTCTACCAATAAAGAAGGATAAGCTTGAGTCATTTGTAAGACAGCAGATGCACCTGAGACCAGAATGGTTAAAAAAATAAGTAAATCAGACACAAAAGCTTGAATACTGCATGATTTCTCTTATATGAGAAACCTAAAATATAAATAAAGAGAAAAATAAAAGATAAATAATAGCAAATAGGGAGATAGATCTTACATGGTTTGTGCCTAGATGCCCCCCCCAAGCCTAATGCAGTCATGGGGCTTATTGATTTATTTTGGAGGTAGCTGAATCTAGTCTAGAGTGTGTGACTAATTCATAGTGCGATGCTGGGATTAAAGGTGTGAGTGCTACAACTGTCCTAAAGCACGTATCCTGCACACAATATAAGGGACAGAAAGAGGTCGGTCCTCTCTCCCTCCCTCCTGTTGCTTTTTCTGTCTTGTGCCACTATGAACAGTTGCCCCTCTGCCATGTGTGACACTGCTTTGGAGTCAGCCAGTTATGAAAGGAAACCTCTAGAAACTGTTCGTAATGAAATCTCTTGCCTCTTTAACTTTGGGAGTTGGTATTTAATCTCACCAACAACAGAAAAGTAAGATAGATCTTTTGAAAAAGGAAGAGGATCAAGAAAGGAGGGAGGGAGGCAGGAGGGAAGGAAGAAGAGAAGTTAATGTAAAAAGAAAGAAAACATGTTATGTACATATGCCAGCTCCCCATGAGGAATGTAGTCATGTACTAATAAAAATAAAAATTGGGAAAAAGAAAACTGGACATGCTCTAAACATCCATAAATAGGGAAATTGTTAAACGATGTGTACATACTGTGGAATATTATGTAGGAACTTAAATAAATAGGACAAACCTCTATGTATGGGAAATGAAATAACCTTGAGATATCAAATGTGGAATTTGCAGGCTATTACAACTGATGTAAAGAAAGATGACAGTGGAGGCTTATGGGGAGATGGAGCAGCAAACAGCAGCAAATCAGCCTTGCTAAGATTTGGTGTCTACGTGTAACCAACCTGCCACCCTGGTAAGTGACTGTGGTCTGGCAAGCCACGGCCACCCCAGGGCGGAGAAACAAGCAGTAACAGCATTTCCTGAGATCCACGCCATGTTGGAACTTAGGGTGCTGAGCCAATCAGTAACCAGCCTGCTGCCTACCAGGGCGCGGGCTTAGAATCAAACATACCACATCCTCCCCCCAACCCCCCCCCAACAATTGGGATCCAGGGATCTGGGTATCTCTCAGGAGGTGACCATATTTGGTACAGCAAGTCGGGGGAGTTTCCTTCTACTATCTCTGAAGGCAGGTATTTTTATCATCGTTTTGCTTTGTCCTGATTAACGGGGTTGCTCTATTCAATATTCTGTTTTGATGTGTTCTATAATATTGTGTATTTCTTTTGATATTGCTGTACCTAATAGAAGAACAACTATTGTGAAGATAACAAGATATACAATGGTGCCTATTATTGTTGTCCTGGTGACCTGCTGTGATGTTCTGTGCCAATTTCACTCTACTGTCTCAATTGGCTTTATTCCATCCTGTTTTGTTGTATATTACTACCTCCAAGTTAATGAAAATTAAATAAAAATAAAACAGTAAAACATGAGAAAACAAGGTAACAAAATACCTCCAAAAACTCCCAACTCCATCAAAGCTGATCCATGTGACATGGATGACGAGAAACTCAAAAACAAAACAACAGAATTATATAAGGTGATTAAAAAGGAAATAACAACAACAAAACAGATCAATAAGGTACTGAGCAAGCTGAAAGATGATATAACTAAACAGATAATGT